>JACCHV010000097.1:0-47839 GCA_018907245.1 Eupristina koningsbergeri
ATTAAACTATGGTTTTAAAATAATTGTAATCATTAAAAAAGGAAAAATAGAAAAAAATCTTCCCAAACATTTTTCGATCTTTCCCAAAACGTTACGACAAATAGGTAAGTGAGAAAGAATAGAATCTCAATACTTTCATAACACACCATATATATCACTATATAAGCAAATCCTTTCGTCGATAATAAAACTGATCATCATTTATTTTCTTCTTAAAAAGGTTTTAAACCAAGTAAAATTTTTTAAGACTTAAATAAAGTTTAGTATGTATATCTTTTTTTGCACTTGAATTCTTAAATGATGTTTATAAAATGTCATGGAGTACTTAAAAATGAGAGTCACGAATGTGACAATAAACATCATCACAGAATACATAGAAAAACTTCTAAAAATTCGACAGAACTTTTGCTGAAAAAATATATTTGAAATCGCTTCTATTATTGATATATTAGACTGAGTAATATTAAAACATTAAATTATCTAAAATAAACGAGTTAACTAAATAATCAAAGAAATAATTTCTTGCATTCCACTGACTACATAGTTTTACTCTCAAAAGTGACAGAGTAAATATGGAGTGAAGATAAGATGGAGAAGCAACTTCAATAAAAGCAAAAACTTAGTCATTAGCAGGAAATGTTATGTAATTATTTTCTGATGCTAAAAAGATGTGTTGCTAATTAATTTTTTCACGAAAGAAAAATAGTATATAGTAATGTAACTATATCAGTAAAATATGCTATAGTAAACTGTGGTTTCAGTAAAATTCGATTTTCTCAAAAAAAGAGTCAACAGTCAAATTGCCATGTTATTTTTTTCCAAAACAATTTATATGATTTGGCTGTTTTTAACCTGCAAAAAATCAATCGCATAGTCGTTGAACATTCCTCCACGTATTCCAAATTCTTTTGACATTATTTTCAAATGCTTGAGACACTAAATGAATTAGCGGAAGATAACAAATTTATGGGTAAGGTAAATGTTGTAGAATAAACTCGTAAGTAGTTTCAGACGTAGGAAATGTTTAAAGGGAAGAAGTATATATCTTAATTTTAATCTTAATTTTTATCAATCTTCTGAGCGGATGACTATAAATTCTAGATTAGCAACGATCACTATTTATTTATAGAGTGACGATTGCTAGTATCATTTCAAAAACATACATTTTGACTTTCTATATTAAAAAAAAATTTATTGTCAATAATATTAATTGAATTTTATCGATAAAATTTAATCTGTAAAAATTAATATATTTTTTTGTATTTATTTGATATTTTAGAAACGAGAATAGTGCTTGCAACTTAGTCGATGGATTTGCAGAAGGATATAAAACAACGTGCAAACAGAAATATATTTACAGGCAATTAATGGCTGTTTCATTAGCCGGTCAAGTTAAACCAGAAATATTTAGATTTCCAGTAAGCTGCTGTTGTCATATTAAATTTGTAGGGGATCCCTTAGTTCGTATCGGTATGGACGTTATGAAAAGAAATAAATTATTAACTACTAAGGATCAGACAACATGAAAATTTTCTTCTCCTGGACAAATCTACTCAACTGATTATAATTACCAAAATCATAATTGCAATAAATTCATAGAATATTAATTTTTTAAATATTTTATGTTATATATAAAGAAGCAACATATTGATGTATATATAAATATATTGTATTCTTAGTAAATAAAGAAACAGCCATTATACTTCTCATAATTCTATTTAATACAAGAGTTTTATATCATGACTTTCATATAATTACTATTGTTGAGTTTAACGAGGACTTACACTATTATATAAACTGAACTCGAACTATAAACAATTATCAAATTAAACAAATTACTCACCTGCTAGTATTTAAAATTTCAGAAAACCTTTATTTAAAATAAAAAAATATCATAAGAAACTATCATTCAGATGTCAATAAAAATACAGATGGGAATATTTTATGTTAATGTTATTATGATAATATAGTTTTCTGTAGTTGTTAGGTAATTATTATATAAATTCACTTGTCATTATTATAAGCAAAAAAAAAAGTATTAATTAAAATATATAAAACAATTCTTTTTAAGGAAGTCAAAAATTAGTAGCTTAATTGTTATAAATATTTTCGTTACTAAATGTTATAAATATTTCGTTATGTCGATGCTTTTATTATTATTATATTTATTCCACGAAAATTAATATGCAAGAAATAATCCTATATAATCTGTTTACAATGTTATTTTATTATTTCTATTTTATTTGATTATATTTTATTATGTTATTAGCTTATTTCTACTTCAAACATATTTAAATTTAATTAATCAAATTAAATAAAATATTCAGAATTTTTGTATTAAAACGTCCTAAAAAAAAATATTTATAATTTTATTATAAATATTTTATTGACAGAAAGATTTTATTACTAATATTTATACAATAAAAAATTTCAAACATTAATATAATATGAAATATATTCATAAGGATTATGTATATTTATAAGTTTGTATATTGAAAGCCGATATTTAGTGTATCTAAAGTAGGATTGATTAAACGGGATTCTATTGTTGATTCATAATTATATCAAGAAAAATAATTTAAAACACTACCATCTTAAAAAAAGAATCATTTCAACACATATTAAAAGACTAGAGAGGGATTGAATTACAATAAGTTTGAATTTGTATATGAATGCATGTATGGATTTTGAATTCTCATTATTATTCTGATTGATTTTGGTGGCCTATTATATTGGAAAACTTGTATTTTTGATAATCAACAGTATGTATACAAACGGTTTAAATAAAATTATAAATTTTATTTTATGTTGACTATGGAAACAAATAATTTTATGTAAATATGGAGGCATTTTTTACTTTAAAATCAGAAAATGATTATAGAAATCCCAAAGCAGACACTCGTTAATATATGGGATTTTTCATAAAGTAATTAAAATATTTTTCTTAACTTTATATATTAAAAGGTATTAGTTACAATTAATATAACAGTTTTATTATTGTAATTATTTTATTTATATTTTCCAACAAATATTGATTACATATTTAAAAAAATTCAATTTGATTCAGAACTTGACGTGGCTCCTTGCATTCCCATGCCATAAGGTGAGTGAGCTTTTGTTCTCAGATAATATGTACCTTTCCTAAAATATGCATTTTTTAATTAATTTCTTATACAATATTTAATAATTAAAAAATAAGATGTAACATTGTTTTTTGACAATCACTTATATTAATAATAAGATTAATATTATTATATAATTCAGATATTTCGTAACTTTAATTTGGAATCGATCAGATGTAAAATGCTACAATTATAAAATCCTATTGTAATTCGATGTTAATGCAGAATAATTATAGCGCATTTACATAAATTCTCATTAATCGATCAAATTCAATCTATAAAATAATATTCGGATGTGGTGAAAATAAAACTAAAACATTCGTTTACTTGTAGGAAAAAGTTATAGTTTTACATAGATTTAAACTTATGTTAAATATTAAAAACCTTAACAAATAAATGTCAATTTTAATTTTTAAGAATTTATGACTGTAATTTCTCACTTTCACACCTTTATGTTTCTGTATTTTTAATATGATTACAAGTGGTCTTAAACAGAATTATATAAATAATTATAAAGTAATGACTCATATATATTTACTTATATAAATCCTTATATATACACATTTACTTATATTTATTATAATAAATATGAACTCACGCATTAGGTGACGCTTTATATCCCATATAAATTTTTTTGTTTTGATTACATTTTCCACAGGTAAACATCTTAAAAGACATACAATTTGTTGCCAAAAAAGCATTTTCTGTTCTTAAAGACTCAGCATAAAATTCCCAAGAACGTTGATGGCTACAGAAATCTAAGTTTTATTAGAAAATTTATTCTTATTATTAAATATATATTTTAATAATATTTATTTTATTAAAGTATTAATAAGATGTTAATACTATTAGGAAATTGAGTATATTAAATTAGTTAATAGAATTATTTTTAAATTTAAAGTTCTACTTATTAAAAAATATTTTTAAAAAAATTTATTTGCAATCGAAATTTTTTATTAAAAAACCGTTCATTTTAAATTTCACGTAAGTTTATCTTTTCATCTAAATTGTAAATCATTTATATAGTTACACATGTACACATGCATTAATAAAACAATAACATGAAAATAATCAAATTAATAGAACAATGGCATTTTTTAAATTGTAATGAATAGACTTTACCCTCTTCAGACAATAGTTCATAATGCTCAGGACATCCAGGTTGAATCCTTACACCTCCATTAACAAAAAACATTACTGTACCAGACAGACGAGCTGTTCCATACATTCCTACGTCAGTATGAATTGTATCAACAAATATTGCATCACGTCTTGATAGATGCGGCTCTGGATAATTAAAATTTGGACCTGATGGATCGAATCCTATACAAACAACATAAAAATCAAATATTTTTTATGCAAATTAATAGCGTTATTTCCCATTCATATTTATTATATTAGAAGAATACCAACTACATCATGGAGAAGCAATGAAAATTCTCGAAAACATGTAGCATTGAGCTCCATGATATAGACCTCGAACATACAAAGCACTTATTTATAAATTAAAATATGGGTGTGTAAGGAATGCTTCCAGATACTTTACCGAGGAGTCTAATAATTAGTCTACTCTCAAATAACAAGAATGAAATGCCAACAATATATTTGTTATACAACAACAAATTTTTTTTTTATATATACTCCTCGTATGAATTAAACTTCGATGTATGAAATTGCATATATATTTTATAAATAACCAGCCAATTAATTTATTAGAACAATTTAATAGAAGATATTTATTAAAAAAACATGAAATAATATATATTGATGATAATAAAGTTTTATTGTTATGAGCGAAACAACAACCATGTAACACGCATAAAATAAAAGTACTTTTTCCAAAATTATAAGATCTTTTTAAATATCCATTACCTCTAAAGGGAGTAAGAATGTAATGTAAACAATAATAACAATACATGTAAATAAATTTTTTAAACTAAAAACCATTCTTTACAATTAATTTATTCAACAAATACAACCATTATAATAGAAAAATGATTACAAAGTTTGCATATACAATATTTATCAATAAGATTTCTTAATTGATAGTATTAGACTACAGATATTTAAAAAAAAATTTGTAAACCTTGAAATTAATCATTTATGTTATATATAATTATATTACACGTAAATATTATTCTATTACGGTAAAAAGAGTTTCCAACAGTAAAAAAAGTGTAAAAGTTAAATTATTAACATAAAAATTATTTAATTCTATTCAAGAACAATGCAAATTAAGCAAGAGTTACAAAATATTAAAAATTTTAACAAAGCTTTACTTAATTGATAATTATGCTAGGCTGACACACATAAACAAATTTATACTAAAGATTAAGAATTTTATAAAAATTATGTGTATTTAGAATGTAAAAAAAGATATCAAATACTTGCCAGTAATTCTAGTCAATTTGAAGTTAGTACTGCGTCCAACATATCCGGCAACTTGAGCACCCATTGCATGTCCAACAACATGAATATATTTTGCAAATACACCTTTACGGACTAACTGATTAATACCTGATGCAATGGCCACTCCTATTGATTCGGCACTGTTAACTAATTCTGTGTAATTCATATAGGATAATTTTCTATAATCCACAGCTATTACATTATGATCGTTACGCTCTAGATATGCTAAAAAAATTACATAAAAATATTATATTTCTATATTTAAAAAATAACTTCTAATATTTATTTAAAGATAAAGTTAATTAAATAATTATAATTTTATTTCATTTAATTTAATTTTAAATTTATTATTACATAGAAATTACGCTAATCAGTTAACTTCAACATCAAAAACAATTTTTCATGTAGTCCTTTAGATTCAGCTGTTAAAATAACATTTAATTTACAACTGTTAAAAATTCATTTTTATGATTAAAAAAAAAATTATATTATTTTACATAATATTGAATTAAATAAATGCAATAAAAATATCTGTATATTATAAATAAAACCATAGAATTAAAACAATAATTGTTGATTGAATTTGTTTGTCTTCAATAATAAGTAAAATTAAAAACATTTTATTTTATACAAAAGCATATCGCATGTACTAAATACCAGAAGTAACAGAAAAAACATCAGGGCTTTCGACGTTACACAAAAAACCATGTATATAAAGAACAGTTGGTTTTTCTAAATCCATTTTAGGGACTAAATCGCTTGTTTCTGTATATTTTGCATCTACATATTCTGAATTATTATGGCTGAAAGTGAAATAATATTTTTAGAATCATAATTTATAATTCTATTGATTTTTTTTTAAATGTATCTGATAATAAACTATATTTTAATGAAAATTTATATATGCACTGAAATGTAACTTTTTTATATCATAACCAATAAACTAAAAAAGCTTGATCGTTTTAACATTTATTTAAAAAAGACACTCAATAACAATATTTCATAAAATGATTTCGTTAACAACAATATTACAATTCTAGGTAAGATAAGTATATAATAACTATATATACATACGATCGAATAGCTTAATTATTATTGTTTAAACAATCCATTTTTTACAATCATTAAAAAAGTGAGACATTTCAGTGAAAGACCATAAATCATTTATCGAAATAGTTGGTAATCTGATGGTACAAAATCTATAAAACTTTTCATTTACATCTTCCTTGTGATTTTTCATTGAAATTTATTATACAATTTATACTACTGGCTATTTACTTATTGTGAATAAAACAAAAATAAAGCCAACAAAAGCTAATACAAGAATATAACAGAAAAGTACAATACCCTGTGTACAATCTAAAGAATATATCTTTAATGCCGTCTAGACCCGCTGAATCTTTACCTGTAAATAAAATAATTAGAATTAAAAAATTATTTATTTAAACAAAGTTAAGTATACCGAAAGAAAGATAATCCAAGAAAGAAGATCTTTTCTTAAAATAATGATATGTAATCGCTCCCCCCCTCTTCTTAATTATAAGAAATGTTTTGAGTAATATGAGACTAATGTTAAAACCAGCACTGTTAATTTAATTAGTAAATAATATAGCTAACACTATTAATACAACTATGTTTATAAATGCGTCACTAAAGTGTTTCTAAAAAATCTAATCTCTATGCAAAAATATAATAAATTCTTACCATATATATTGTACTTTTATATTGTAATGTATTGTATTCTTTAAGTGTATATTTATCAATAGCTATTTTAATTATATGTAAGTCTTTAAAAGCTTACAAAATAAAAATTAGTAAAGAAGAAAATTAATAAAAGTTTTTTTTTGAATTTTGTATTATGTAATAGATAAAAGTATACTATTTTTAATTAAAAACAAAACGTAAACAAATATGAACAAATATTTGTTGTAATTATTCAATAAAATTTGATTAAAATATATGAGTTATTTCAATTTATCTACATTTTTTTATCGATAGAAAATTAACTATAGTTATTACCAACTATTTGTACTACAAATTATATTAATACATTAAAATATATTAAAATTGCACACTTTTTAGTAATATTTCGTCAAATAGAATATTATATGTTATATATAAAAAATATCTTTTTTATTACAATTTGAATATGTATAAACATACACAAATGATTTTAAATCTTATATTTTTTGTAATTTTCATGAATAATCCTAATATTTAATTAACAAAGTAGAAAAATAGAATATTTAATAACAAATTTAATGTATGTGTTACTTATAAAAGTATCAAAAATGAAAATTTAGATCAACGAAAAAATAAATGATAATTTCAACTAAAGCTTTTTTTAAAACGCCCTTTTTTATTTTATTTTTTGTATTCTGATCATTTAAGTTAGATTGTTTTTTCCAATTCTTGTCAAATTAATTTTTTAAAAGTGCATTTAATTTTAATATAAATATTTTTTTGATGAAACGTAAACCAAAAATGGTTAATGCAATATCAAAAAAATAATAGTGTCCTAAACTAATTTTAAATATTAATATTAAAATATAATGTGTAAACAATCAATACTCACAACTACCATTGACAAATGCAAAAAGTGGTAAAATAAAAAACAATATAATGCTTTTGCTATTATATTTGAAAACTTTAGTCGAACTATTCATCTTTGTAACAATTATAGTTGATTTTTCAGACTACACTTGGATACTAAACCGAATAATAGTATATTTCTGATGCAAATTTATGTTAATGGACATTTTACATGAAAATTTATAGTCTAATATCAACACGGCAGTTGATCTAATACGGAAGTATAGTAAACAAACAACCTTACTATAAAAAATTACTAATATGATAATTCTTATTCAAGGTGTGAAATTTAAAAACATTAATAATAGAAAAAAACTATATTCAAATATCATAAAAATAAATCGGAAAATAAGAGAGTAAGAGGGAAAGCATCTTTATAGCATGAAATATGACATATCATTATAGTATCGAATTATTACTAAAAGTGACAAACACAAATATGATTATTTTTTTGTATTAAAAATTTAAAGTAAAATTAATACTCTTAATCAAAGTATGACAAATTTTTTTTATTCTCTTCTGTAATGGTATAATATCAAATTACATATACATATATATATTGTTACGGCATAAGCCGAACGATTAATATTTACTTTATCAAAATTATCATTACTTACTTTTCTTAAATATGAATCGACGATTGAATTTAGAATATTTTCCCAAGTCATGTACACGCGCATCCCAAACGATAATTTCCTATCTAACATTTTTATGGTTTTCCCGAAATGAAACCTCGAGTTGTGCTTGACCCTAAACTTGACCTACACACGAGCGGATGAGGAAAACCCTAATCACACACGCGTGTAAGTAATAAAATTTCAATATTTTCCAGATGTGGAGACTAAGTATTACGTAAAGTAAAATCTCGAAAAAGTAAAATCATCTACGACATGAAAATTCGAGAAATATATCAATCGAAAACCCACGAAAATAATTCGAAATTACCAGAAGCCGATTATTTCTTTATAGCGAAGCCGATTGCAAATTATTGATTGAATAAAATTATTAGAATCATTAATTAACGAATGAATCATTACAAACAAATTATTAATTAATAACAAAGTTATCATTAAGAAATTAATGTTGTTAACATGCAATCAATATTAATAAGTTAATATTTAATAATAAATTGTTATCAACCAAAAATTATTATTAGTAAATTGTTATTAACAAATTGTTATTTAAAAGGAATGATTAATGACAAATAGTTAATTTCTGACGAGTTGTTGATTAACGAAAAATTTTTAATTAGTAAATAATTATAAACAAATAATTACCAATAAACTAGAAATGATAACGCGGTTATTAATAATGAATTGTTAAATAATTTTTAATTAACAAATGATTATTATTAACAAATTAACTAATTATTGACCATTTAATCATTGATCATTCTTTTAATTTATAAATCAAATCACCCAAATATTAAGTTATCCGATTGTTAAATGAAGAAACCGATAAACAGAGCAAAATTGTGAATTAGAAAATTCTCGAATTAAATATGTAAGCTCATCATTACCTCCCCCATAAAATCAAACCTTATCAAAATCCGAAACTAACCCTATGATTGGGCGAATCTAAAATAATTAAGAAAAGTCCGGAGAAGGAGATGAATGCGACGAATAAGATTCATTCTTTTTCAAAAATAACTAAGCACCAAAGGGTATAAAAGGGGGCGAATTTCAAATAATTTCAGCATTAAGTAAGCATTAATTAAGCATTAGGCATGCAGCACTAATTTTCCGATACTAAAAGTTTACATGCTCATCAAGCATTTTCATCGCGAGTTTAGACAATATTTGTAAAATTTCAAAATACTATATTTCAAGGATTCGATTTATTGACGAGACTTGGTCTATATTGCGACCCAAATTGCGAATCTACCACATTGTACTACGAACTGACAAGTAAGATTATTAAAATGAATTTTCTATCAAATTTATTGTTTTTTGTTATTTATTTAATCATCCAAAAATATTATCTACTCGTGTTCGTTCATTTTCATTTTTATAAAAATAATTTCGCGAGATTTGTATACTCCATCCCAGGAGCTAGTGCGCGCAAGCGTAGGCTCGAATTGGAGAAATTACCGTCGTTGCGACAATTGGCAAAAGGGGTTTGTGCAGTTAAATGTAGACCCAAACGCGTCAATGTAAAAATAAAGTCGTTATCGTCGGATGTTAAGTTCTTTCCTAATCTACGAATTCGGAAGAATTTAATAAATGTTACGGACGTAACAATATATATAAACATATATGTATGTATTAATTTTTTTTTAATTAAATATATTAAAATAAACATTTTTTAAAAAGAAACTGAATGTTTATAATAAAGGCATTTAAAAATATACATAATTTATTGTGCAATTATTCGATATTTTGTTTGATAACTTGTTTCCTTATTTATACATGAAAACAATTATATATTGTGATATATTCCGTTTTTTTTCAAATAATTTTAAATATTAAAATGTAATTTTTATTTATTTTTAAGTCAACGAATAACGCACTTACAAAACATGTTTTAATGATAACTATGATATTATTAACATAGTCAATTAACTGTATTGTAATCAAATCATTAAATATTTAAATATTTTTTAAACATTAACCATAATATGTATACATGAAATACATTATATGAAAAATAATTTTGGTTAAATTTAATAGGAAATGGTAATTTACCCAAAAACTGCCAAAAATCAAAATAAAGAATGGATGTTCATCGCAATCCTGCAGAATTTACTTAAAGTATACGTGTAGAAAGTTTTGGGTATGTCATAAAAACTAATTTATATCATAACTTATTCTTTTTTCCCGGATTTTCAAAGTTAAATAATAGTTTTTTAATTAATAACTATATGATTATATCTACAAAAATCATAATTACAATAAATTCATAGAATATTAATTTTTTAAATATTTTATGTTATATATAAAGAAGCATTATATTAATTTGTATATAATTATATTGTAGTTTTAGTAAATAAAGAAACAGCCATTATACTTCTCATAATTCTATTTAATACAAGAGTTTTATATCATGACTTTCATATAATTACTATTGTTGAGTTTAACGAGGACTTACACTATTATATAAACTGAACTCGAACTATAAACAATTATCAAATTAAACAAATTACTCACCTGCTAGTATTTAAAATTTCAGAAAACCTTTATTTAAAATAAAAAAATATCATAAGAAACTATCATTCAGATGTCAATAAAAATACAGATGGGAATATTTTATGTTAACGTTATTATGATAATATAGTTTTCTGTAGTTGTTAGGTGATTATTATATAAATTCACTTGTCATTATTATAAGCAAAAAAAAAGTATTAATTAAAATATATAAAACAATTCTTTTTAAGGCAGTCAAAAATTAGTAGCTTAATTGTTATAAATATTTTCATTACTAATGTCAAACGCGGTCGTTGCAACGACAAATTAAAATCGTACATGTACGCAATGCAAATATTTAAAATTTACAGTGTTCCTCATTTATTGTTTACCTTGAGAAATAAATTTTTAGATATGAAATTTAAGTATTACATAATTACTAATACATTATTTAATATGATTGTTTGCCGATTAATAACCTTATGTTTTATTATATAATGCATAATCGCCAAAATTGTTCCATGTATGATCCCAATGCTGAGGATTCGCTTTTTCATTCCAAGGCATATTACCAGGTGTTATAGCTGATGAATTAAATTTAGCGAGTTCTTCCTCCAGTTGTTGAACAACATCAGGGTACCTTATAAAAAATAACTTTAATTTTTATATATGAAATTTCTTAATGCACCATATGTTATTCTTATCACAAATATTTATGTATTCCATATAATTTAATTCATAAGCATAAATAAAGTCATACTGTTCTCATTTTTTTAATACATAAAAAATAAAATTAAATGTACTGTTCTAATGGAAATATGTTTACTAGAATATTAAATTAAATTTTTGTTTCGTATTTTATTATAATACTATTTGTTGTTTCTTATATTTAAATTTCTTGTTATTATTATTATTAAAAGTATCAAAAATTAAATCAATACAACATCCACTTGTTTAAAATAAGAAGTTTACAATTTTTTTCTCTCAACGAGATAGGACATTAAGATTCGAGATAATGCATAACAATATCGTTAATGCAAGTGATTTGGCGAAGTCTTTGAGATACTAAATATTTGTTTGTAGAATTTGTTATCAAAATGTTTGTGAATAATAATTTCTTGATTTAAATAATATCATATAATGAACTTAACGAAATACTTTTTATTTATTTATTAATGTCTTTTTTTAATTACTATTATAAATGTGCATTTGATAAAATTAATTAAAAAGGATAAAATAAAATAATTGAGCAAAATCATTTTTTATGGAAAACATTTGAAAAACTGGAATTATTATGTATATTAATTTTTAAATATTATTAAATGCTTATGATTTACATTAATTAATTTATAAATAAGATTGTGGATCTTACTATTAGAATAAATCTAAATAAAGATTAATAATTAACAGAATCGCACTTACTTGCTTGCTAAATTATACTTCTCGCAAGGATCTTCATCTATGTTCAAGAGGCAAAAGTCATTTAATGGATTGCAAAGTTTTACATTGCGGATTTCAGTATTACACTCAACTGTGGCACTATTACGCAATGCTAAAACCTTTTTACTATCTAGTTTTAAGCCAAGTCTTTTCAAAACCTTAGCCACTGGACAATTTTCAACAACACTATTTAAATCATAATTGTAATCACGTCCTGATGGACCATACCATTCATCCCATTGGCCATTATAAGAGCTCCCTACAAAAAAAATATGAAATTTGTATATACAGTGCATATATTTATTACATAAATTATATATACAAATTATTTAAATTTAAATTATTTATAAACTTTGAAAATCTCTTAGTCCTTATTTAAGAACATTAAACATATCTTTTATCTTTTCACTCTTACATAATGCGTTTTGTGTTATTTTTCTTAAGCAATTATAAATATATTCGTTAAATATTTAAAAATAATACTTTTACAAGCAATGCAAATGTAATCATTAATTTAATTGATGTATTACAGTCCTTAGGTTTAAAAATATATATAATTCTCAAAATTAATTAAATTATGTTTATTCATCAAAGTTTTTTTTTCAAAAAGAATATCAAGATTTGTATATTGTAGATCAATACGTTTTTTTATTTATGTTTTGCGCGATGCTATATATCTACTACTAAAAAATAAATTCTTTTGCTTATTTATTGTATAATTCAAATTTATAAATATGTCGTTACTAAAATAATTATTTTATTAATTTTATTAATGTATATTATACCTCTAATGAGTTTCCATTTGTCAATCGTAATTGCAGAAATATTTCTTTTATTATCAATATTATGTAGAATTATTTTACGGGGTGATAATTTATCATCTTTTAGTGTATTCCATACATCAAAACCATCAATCTTTTCAATGTTATCAAGTTTACCACCAGCAGCCGATAATAAAGTTGGTAGCCAGTCAGTAATATGTAACATTTGATTTGAAATCCGTCCAGGTTGAGATAAATACATTGACCAAATTAATCCAACGCCTCTGACGCCACCTTAAATAAGATCATAGGAAATATTTACGTAAAAAACAAATATTAGGAATAGATAAATGAGATGCTTTAAGGTTTAGTGTAAAATTATAATTCTAAAGGTTCAGTCCTTTTTATTTATCTTATACCACGGTTACCTAATCGACTAATAAGCAAAATTCAGTATTACAAGATGCAAGTAAATAGGCGTTAATATAATAATTCATTAAGTTTATTTAAGCATATTTTATATATAACTTCTTTCTGTAAATAAATATTTTCTGTGTGCAAATTCAGAGTTAGATTCCATATATTTTACTCGATTAATAATTTATGTTTCTTTTAACAAAAATCCTTTTCGTTATTTTAAGAATATAATAAATTTTCACTGGGTACCTTCAAACAAAGTGTCTTTAACACCTCTGTGGGGCCAATTAGAAGCAGCATTTAAATTAAAACCATTCGCAGGTCCACCATTGTCTGTTGAAAAAACAATAATACTGTTGCGTAACATATTTTTCTTTTCGAGAGCTTCCACAACTGCACCAACAGATGAATCCATTTTATTCGCCATTGCTTTTCAAAAATATGGAAAAGTTTAAAAAATTTAATTATGTAATTAATAAGGGAATGTTTTTGAAATTAATATTTTACGGGGTGCTACATATGTACTTGTGACAGCGTTGTCGTAACTCATTAAATAAATTAATTATAAATGAAATTTAATAATCAATAAAATAATAACTATATATAAAATAATACATAAGAAAGTTATTATTTATATATTATTATTCTCTCATTGAATATAAGAATATATGAAATGAAGTGAAATAGATTTAAAGTTCACATAGAGAGTCGTAGTCGAACCGAGATAAAGTTTAGTTATGTTCTTCAAAAATCGAATTAGTATAAAATAAAAGGTAAAGAAAATAAAGATTTTTGACAATATTTACCGGCAAAACGACGCCTTTTATATTCAGGTATCTTAATTTTATCAATAATATCATCACTCACAGGTAATGGATTATAAGGATTCCCTGAATGTACAGCTGCATGAGCAATAAATAAAAACATAGGTTGACTAATATTGTGATGATTTATTAAATTAACAGCTTCGTCTGTGAAAATGTCTGTTGCATATTGACCGTGTAGATCCCATGCAGGTTCCATATCACGTCTCATATCTAGACCAAAATAAGGCTGAGAAAAATTAAATTTTGATTATGGTATACATAGTTTCATATTTAAATTTAAGGGGATTCAAATTTATGTCGCGTATTATTTTTACGATTTCTTGGTTGCCTCGTTTCCCATTTTCTCCTTTGGTTCATTCTTTTATTTTCTTTATACATAGGAGCAATTAATTTTACCGATAATTGGCTAATCAATTTATTTAATCAAACTATCATGACGCATTGTGTTTTGGTAAGGTAAATTTAATTCACAATTTTTATATTGTAAATATTTTTATTACAAATTTTAATTTTTTCCTTTATGTTGGTTATTATTTTTATAATTTTTCACTATAAATAAACAAAAATATTGTATTGTAAACATTATCTGAAAAATACTATTTATAAGAGTTTCTCTTAATTTTTATAAATTTTTTACTTAAACAATTTTTATATAAAAAAATGATTATTATTGTAAGTCAGAATCTTAATAAATTATACTATATTTTAATTACAGAGCTCTTTTTTTTCCATAAAATTGAATTTTCAAATGTGTAATTGATGTGCAGTTTTATTTTAATTTATTATACGAAGCTATTAAAAAATTTTAAATCATAACAAATAATTTTTTTTTTATATAGTTGTAGTTTTAGAAATTCTTAAAAAACATAAAATTACAAACAATAATTGAAAATATAGAAACATAATCTAATTTACCTCTTCAACAGCAAAATGATCATAATAATCTTGGTGCCCTGTCCAATAGCCTAAGTGACTATCGAAACCTCTATATATTGGTGTATATTTCTTGGTATAAAAACCAAGATGCCATTTACCAACAATATGCGTTCGATAACCCATTTCACGAAGGTACTCAGGAAGTAATTTTTCATCTAACGGTAGACCTCGTGGCTCTGCTCCTTTTAGGACCTTTAAAAATGGTTTTTTTTTCAAATTATTGAACTCATCTCGAATTATTTATCCTCATAGTTAATTTATTGGGAAGGGGTGAGAGTTTGTGTTAAAAATAGTCAGAGAATTTATTTCAATGGTAGTTTTAAGTATTTATTTACAGTTTACTGTGGCACAAAAAACCCCTTTTAAGAGGAAAAGTCTTCTACTGTGGTTCCTCGCTCGAGGTAGGTCATAGTATAGCATCCTCTGGGAAAGCCGCATCCTTCCCCCGCTGGAGATGATTCTGAGGTGGTGCGGATCACCACCGCTCCAGTTGAATCCGCAGAAGGAGAAGGACGCTGTCGATTCCTCTTCACTACGTCCACTTGTCGTTGGGAAAATTAAAGTGGACCGAATATCCCGTTCTGCAACACGTCACTGCACTGGAGCAACCGTAAATCATTAGATATAGCGACGGTGGCGTAGGCGGAAATTTCCCGGAAGGTTAGTTGATACCCTCGCGGGTATACGACCCACCGGACTTTCCAAAATTATGCAAGGGCTTCTCTCAAATTTACTTACCGTAAATGCGAGCGGTACCCCAAACAGTCAGTGTTTCAATTTACCAAAAAAAAAAAAAAAAAAAAGTAACAAAATATAAAAAGAAACAAAACACTAGTATGTTTAGAGAATAGGAATAAATAATCCTCAGGTAAATGCAATAGATGTGTTAAAATTTAGCTTTTCTTTACAAGAGTGAAACACTCAATTTATTGTTTAATCATATACTTACGCACGCTGGGTATAAAAAAAAAACCCCCTTTGGAGGAAAAAAGCAGTACAACAATAATTCGGGTGTACTCTGGTTCGCTTACTTAGAGGCGGGGGGAGGGAATTATAAATTTACAATTTTTTATCCTTACAATATATCCTTACAAGCAGGCAAGTTTTGCGAAATTCTAACAATAAATATTTTTTTAATTACCCCTTGTTGCATGCCAGTATGGATAGGATATTTTCCAGTCATGAATGCACTTCTTGAAGGTGTACATATTGGTGCAACATAATACCTATGTAAGATCAATCCGCTGTAAGCAAGTGCATCGATATTTGGAGTTGGAATCTGACCAGAACCATGAAAACCAACATCATTCCATCCCTATTAAATCATAATAATACATTATATCATAAAAATGTATTTTGTCACAATATTTATCTATATAATAAAATCTATAAATATCTATCTATCTATATAATATCTATTATCTTATAATTATTTTATATAAGTATATTTCTAGTGCATTTGTAATGATAAAAAAAAAAAAAAATTATGATATGTAAACAAAAATATATATATTATAAGAAAGTAATCATAATTAGTAAAGTTTAAGAATAGTATTATACTGTTCTGGAAAAATCACTGCTGAAAGGACCAATTTAAAAAAAAAAAGAAAAGCTTTGAAGTTTTAACTTTTTACGATTAAATTTTTATAATTAAATAATAAGTAACAAATGGTTATAAACAATTAAATTGGAATTATTAAATAATTATTGTATTAACTATTTATAACAATTTTTAAAAAATTGAATTTTTCTTTATTTTGAATGAGAAAACATCTTTTCGTTTTAATGATTCATTTATTATGTATTTTTTAAGAATTATTTATGTATTAGTATTTAAATATTTTCTTCTCATTATTGCAATATATTCGATTAACAAATGTATTTATACCATCTTATCTGAATTATGCTGATACATATATTGTTAAAAAAAAAGCATTTACAGACTTATATAATTTACCACGAAAAATTCAATAGCTACTTCAGATTCTAAAAATGGAATTCTAAATAAAATAAAATATTCTTTAAATTTTTGACAACATAAATAATGAAAAAAATTATAAAATAATAATAAAACAAATGTTATAATAATTAATAAAATACAATGAATTATTTTAGAAATATTACACATCAAACTTACACAGGAAATATTTAAAACTTGAGTTATGAATTCAAAAATTATGTATTCTCTTTTTCATTACATTATTATTCTTAGTTTTTCAAAGTAGTTTAAAATTTTAAGTATGAACATGTTTTTCTGTTACATTGTAACAATACATTTATAAATTTGAAAATAGTAATATTCTTTAATTACTATTTTCATAATTTTAATAATTTTATTTAAAAAATCATACCTTTTTCTTAAAAAAATATCTTAATGTCTTTTTTATATTTGATCATTAATTTAAATATAAGGAAAATTATTAATAAAAATTAAAATTTAATTCAGTACTATTTGAATGTGTAAACTTTGAAAATCAAAAATATTCTAATAGATTTTATTATATATACTTAAAGTTAGTGTAAAAAACATATTAAATAACGTATTAAATATATATACAGTTAAATTATTTTTTATTTATTATAAAATATAAAGAATAGTTTTTAATAGTAAATATCATATATCAAAGACTTCATATTTTATCAATTTTATTTTGAATTTATTTATACTATCATTTACTATTTTATTTTACACATGAGAATAAAATATAAAAATGTATTAAAATAATTGTATTTGAAATTCAGTTCATTTAGGGCATTTTACCTAATTCAGAGAGATAGATTTATTTCAAAGAATATACGAGCATTGTATTAGTAAAAAAAGTCACGATAATGTATTGTTTGTTTGAATCGTTCAATATAAAATAAAGTTTTTGTATAATTTTTGTAAACACAAGTTAAATGATTATAAAAATAATTTCCTGAATTTCTAAAACTAGCATAAAATAAAAAGTTTAATTTTCAAGAACCAAAAATGCTGAGTTCTTTATTGTACATTTTCTTGTATAAACTTCCCGTCAAACATTAGTGTTGACCCCTCCAACATTTATTCACTGATTCCACCTATTGTAATTACCATCATTAAAATCCCCCCACTCTCCATTTTCCCTCTCCCATGAAATCATTTTAATTCTATTATTTTTAGTAACTACATCTAGTCTTATAATGTTATGTTTAATTTAGCATCAAGCAGATGTCGGGCACAGTATAAAGTATTCGTGAAACAATTTATAATTATTATTAATGGGTTGATTCAATATTCGCACAAAGTCATATGATAATAAAATAGGTTAGATTATATTTAAAAATTATTTAAAAATTTTTAAAAAACTAATTTTAATTATTTTAAGCTCAATTTATATTGACATTTAGTTTATTTTAATAATTTTATAATTTAATCATTTTAAAAAATATAATTTTTTAACAAATATTGTTTTATATTTACATAATTTATACATAATTACCAAATCATCTGCCATGATAAAAATGATGTGTGGTTTGTTGAGAGCGTAATTTTTTTCAAAAACATGTAATATAATAAAAACAAAAAAATATCTTGAATACATATTCAATAAAAGATTTGTCATAATATTAAAAAAATATTATTAACTGCTTCATTTATAAATGAACTTGAACACTGATTGTTATTATTTATTATTCGTTTTTAATATGAAGCTTAACAGTGGCAAAAACATTGATTAGAAACAAGTGATCTGTGGGTTTACACGACTGATCATTATTTATACTGTACTGCTGCATTTAAAATTCGTGAAAAATCAGAAAGTGGGAAAGACAATAAGTGGGAGTACCTATTGGAATCTTATTAAATACACAGTTACATTATAAAATGTGCTTGTTATAAATATTATAATTTGATCAAATATTTTTTTTTTTTCATTTCGATAGTATAATCTGTTTTTATCTGATTACATAAATTTTAATTAAATATGTTTTTAAATTATCATATAAAACTAATTGCATAATTAAAATGTTAAATCAAATTTTTGTATATATTATGGAAACACATGTTAATATTAATAAAAAAAAGGTAATTCTATAATTTAATAAGAATTGATTTTATAAAAATAATAAAATTTATTGAAATTATGTATGTTTGCAATTAAATTACTTGGATATAACTTCCCTGTATTTTCTTTGGTACGTTTCCGGCTTCGAAGAGATAGAAGTTATAGTTCAAGTATTACTTTATAAATTATTTACCCAAAAAGGATGAATTCGATTAATACAGTTAAATCCACATGTCAATATAAATATTTTTGTGCTACGAAATTATAAATAATATTATGACTACCCGTAGTATTTAAGAAGGTCTTTAAGCACCTTGGAATCCACTTCAATTATCCAGTAGCTTTATTTTCATTTAAATTCCTGTTATTATTTACATAAAGTATACAATTATTTTTTTCAAAAATTTTCTTACTATATTAATAGTTGCACTTATGAAAGACTTGAACAAATTTTAAACAAATTAAATTAACCAAATAGTTGATTTCAAAAAAAAACTCTTCATGGAATTTAATTAAATGGCAATCTTATATGTTTATGAAAGTTAATTTTTATAAAATTCATCCTCCATTGATATTTTTCTTAATTCTGAAAATCTTCATTTAAAACACCATTCAGAATTATAATTGGTTTTTACTCCTTTACACTCTTAATAATATTGAGATTTTTTTTACAATAATTAATTGGACAATGATATTTATTTTGAACTCAATTTCCTATTTGTGAAATCAGGTTTCATTAGATGTATTATTATTATATTTATTATGCAAGAAATGGGTCCTCTGTTTACCATCCATTAGATCATTTCTAATTAAATATTTAAATTTAATTATTCAGGTTAATTAAAATATTCACAATTAATGTATTAAAACGTCTAAAAAATATGGAAACATTTTATTAATATTATGTACACAAAGAAAACAATTTCAAACTTTAATATAATATGAAATATATTCATAAGGATTATGTATATTTATAAGTTTGTATATTGAAAGCCGATATTTAGTGTATCTAAAGTAGGATTGATTAAACGGGATTCTATTGTTGATTCATAATTATATCAAGAAAAATAATTTAAAACACTACCATCTTAAAAAAAGAATCATTTCAACACATATTAAAAGACTAGAGAGGGATTGAATTACAATAAGTTTGAATTTGTATATGAATGCATGTATGGATTTTGAATTCTCATTATTATTCTGATTGATTTTGGTGGCCTATTATATTGGAAAACTTGTATTTTTGATAATCAACAGTATGTATACAAACGGTTTAAATAAAATTATAAATTTTATTTTATGTTGACTATGGAAACAAATAATTTTATGTAAATATGGAGGCATTTTTTACTTTAAAATCAGAAAATGATTATAGAAATCCCAAAGCAGACACTCGTTAATATATGGGATTTTTCATAAAGTAATTAAAATATTTTTCTTAACTTTATATATTAAAAGGTATTAGTTACAATTAATATAACAGTTTTATTATTGTAATTATTTTATTTATATTTTCCAACAAATATTGATTACATATTTAAAAAAATTCAATTTGATTCAGAACTTGACGTGGCTCCTTGCATTCCCATGCCATAAGGTGAGTGAGCTTTTGTTCTCAGATAATATGTACCTTTCCTAAAATATGCATTTTTTAATTAATTTCTTATACAATATTTAATAATTAAAAAATAAGATGTAACATTGTTTTTTGACAATCACTTATATTAATAATAAGATTAATATTATTATATAATTCAGATATTTCGTAACTTTAATTTGGAATCGATCAGATGTAAAATGCTACAATTATAAAATCCTATTGTAATTCGATGTTAATGCAGAATAATTATAGCGCATTTACATAAATTCTCATTAATCGATCAAATTCAATCTATAAAATAATATTCGGATGTGGTGAAAATAAAACTAAAACATTCGTTTACTTGTAGGAAAAAGTTATAGTTTTACATAGATTTAAACTTATGTTAAATATTAAAAACCTTAACAAATAAATGTCAATTTTAATTTTTAAGAATTTATGACTGTAATTTCTCACTTTCACACCTTTATGTTTCTGTATTTTTAATATGATTACAAGTGGTCTTAAACAGAATTATATAAATAATTATAAAGTAATGACTCATATATATTTACTTATATAAATCCTTATATATACACATTTACTTATATTTATTATAATAAATATGAACTCACGCATTAGGTGACGCTTTATATCCCATATAAATTTTTTTGTTTTGATTACATTTTCCACAGGTAAACATCTTAAAAGACATACAATTTGTTGCCAAAAAAGCATTTTCTGTTCTTAAAGACTCAGCATAAAATTCCCAAGAACGTTGATGGCTACAGAAATCTAAGTTTTATTAGAAAATTTATTCTTATTATTAAATATATATTTTAATAATATTTATTTTATTAAAGTATTAATAAGATGTTAATACTATTAGGAAATTGAGTATATTAAATTAGTTAATAGAATTATTTTTAAATTTAAAGTTCTACTTATTAAAAAATATTTTTAAAAAAATTTATTTGCAATCGAAATTTTTTATTAAAAAACCGTTCATTTTAAATTTCACGTAAGTTTATCTTTTCATCTAAATTGTAAATCATTTATATAGTTACACATGTACACATGCATTAATAAAACAATAACATGAAAATAATCAAATTAATAGAACAATGGCATTTTTTAAATTGTAATGAATAGACTTTACCCTCTTCAGACAATAGTTCATAATGCTCAGGACATCCAGGTTGAATCCTTACACCTCCATTAACAAAAAACATTACTGTACCAGACAGACGAGCTGTTCCATACATTCCTACGTCAGTATGAATTGTATCAACAAATATTGCATCACGTCTTGATAGATGCGGCTCTGGATAATTAAAATTTGGACCTGATGGATCGAATCCTATACAAACAACATAAAAATCAAATATTTTTTATGCAAATTAATAGCGTTATTTCCCATTCATATTTATTATATTAGAAGAATACCAACTACATCATGGAGAAGCAATGAAAATTCTCGAAAACATGTAGCATTGAGCTCCATGATATAGACCTCGAACATACAAAGCACTTATTTATAAATTAAAATATGGGTGTGTAAGGAATGCTTCCAGATACTTTACCGAGGAGTCTAATAATTAGTCTACTCTCAAATAACAAGAATGAAATGCCAACAATATATTTGTTATACAACAACAAATTTTTTTTTTATATATACTCCTCGTATGAATTAAACTTCGATGTATGAAATTGCATATATATTTTATAAATAACCAGCCAATTAATTTATTAGAACAATTTAATAGAAGATATTTATTAAAAAAACATGAAATAATATATATTGATGATAATAAAGTTTTATTGTTATGAGCGAAACAACAACCATGTAACACGCATAAAATAAAAGTACTTTTTCCAAAATTATAAGATCTTTTTAAATATCCATTACCTCTAAAGGGAGTAAGAATGTAATGTAAACAATAATAACAATACATGTAAATAAATTTTTTAAACTAAAAACCATTCTTTACAATTAATTTATTCAACAAATACAACCATTATAATAGAAAAATGATTACAAAGTTTGCATATACAATATTTATCAATAAGATTTCTTAATTGATAGTATTAGACTACAGATATTTAAAAAAAAATTTGTAAACCTTGAAATTAATCATTTATGTTATATATAATTATATTACACGTAAATATTATTCTATTACGGTAAAAAGAGTTTCCAACAGTAAAAAAAGTGTAAAAGTTAAATTATTAACATAAAAATTATTTAATTCTATTCAAGAACAATGCAAATTAAGCAAGAGTTACAAAATATTAAAAATTTTAACAAAGCTTTACTTAATTGATAATTATGCTAGGCTGACACACATAAACAAATTTATACTAAAGATTAAGAATTTTATAAAAATTATGTGTATTTAGAATGTAAAAAAAGATATCAAATACTTGCCAGTAATTCTAGTCAATTTGAAGTTAGTACTGCGTCCAACATATCCGGCAACTTGAGCACCCATTGCATGTCCAACAACATGAATATATTTTGCAAATACACCTTTACGGACTAACTGATTAATACCTGATGCAATGGCCACTCCTATTGATTCGGCACTGTTAACTAATTCTGTGTAATTCATATAGGATAATTTTCTATAATCCACAGCTATTACATTATGATCGTTACGCTCTAGATATGCTAAAAAAATTACATAAAAATATTATATTTCTATATTTAAAAAATAACTTCTAATATTTATTTAAAGATAAAGTTAATTAAATAATTATAATTTTATTTCATTTAATTTAATTTTAAATTTATTATTACATAGAAATTACGCTAATCAGTTAACTTCAACATCAAAAACAATTTTTCATGTAGTCCTTTAGATTCAGCTGTTAAAATAACATTTAATTTACAACTGTTAAAAATTCATTTTTATGATTAAAAAAAAAATTATATTATTTTACATAATATTGAATTAAATAAATGCAATAAAAATATCTGTATATTATAAATAAAACCATAGAATTAAAACAATAATTGTTGATTGAATTTGTTTGTCTTCAATAATAAGTAAAATTAAAAACATTTTATTTTATACAAAAGCATATCGCATGTACTAAATACCAGAAGTAACAGAAAAAACATCAGGGCTTTCGACGTTACACAAAAAACCATGTATATAAAGAACAGTTGGTTTTTCTAAATCCATTTTAGGGACTAAATCGCTTGTTTCTGTATATTTTGCATCTACATATTCTGAATTATTATGGCTGAAAGTGAAATAATATTTTTAGAATCATAATTTATAATTCTATTGATTTTTTTTTAAATGTATCTGATAATAAACTATATTTTAATGAAAATTTATATATGCACTGAAATGTAACTTTTTTATATCATAACCAGTAAACTAAAAAAGCTTGATCGTTTTAACATTTATTTAAAAAAGACACTCAATAACAATATTTCATAAAATGATTTCGTTAACAACAATATTACAATTCTAGGTAAGATAAGTATATAATAACTTTATATACATACGATCGAATAGCTTAATTATTATTGTTTAAACAATCCATTTTTTTACAATCATTAAAAAAGTGAGACATTTCAGTGAAAGACCATAAATCATTTATCGAAATAGTTGGTAATCTGATGGTACAAAATCTATAAAACTTTTCATTTACATCTTCCTTGTGATTTTTCATTGAAATTTATTATACAATTTATACTACTGGCTATTTACTTATTGTGAATAAAACAAAAATAAAGCCAACAAAAGCTAATACAAGAATATAACAGAAAAGTACAATACCCTGTGTACAATCTAAAGAATATATCTTTAATGCCGTCTAGACCCGCTGAATCTTTACCTGTAAATAAAATAATTAGAATTAAAAAATTATTTATTTAAACAAAGTTAAGTATACCGAAAGAAAGATAATCCAAGAAAGAAGATCTTTTCTTAAAATAATGATATGTAATCGCTCCCCCCCTCTTCTTAATTATAAGAAATGTTTTGAGTAATATGAGACTAATGTTAAAACCAGCACTGTTAATTTAATTAGTAAATAATATAGCTAACACTATTAATACAACTATGTTTATAAATGCGTCACTAAAGTGTTTCTAAAAAATCTAATCTCTATGCAAAAATATAATAAATTCTTACCATATATATTGTACTTTTATATTGTAATGTATTGTATTCTTTAAGTGTATATTTATCAATAGCTATTTTAATTATATGTAAGTCTTTAAAAGCTTACAAAATAAAAATTAGTAAAGAAGAAAATTAATAAAAGTTTTTTTTTGAATTTTGTATTATGTAATAGATAAAAGTATACTATTTTTAATTAAAAACAAAACGTAAACAAATATGAACAAATATTTGTTGTAATTATTCAATAAAATTTGATTAAAATATATGAGTTATTTCAATTTATCTACATTTTTTTATCGATAGAAAATTAACTATAGTTATTACCAACTATTTGTACTACAAATTATATTAATACATTAAAATATATTAAAATTGCACACTTTTTAGTAATATTTCGTCAAATAGAATATTATATGTTATATATAAAAAATATCTTTTTTATTACAATTTGAATATGTATAAACATACACAAATGATTTTAAATCTTATATTTTTTGTAATTTTCATGAATAATCCTAATATTTAATTAACAAAGTAGAAAAATAGAATATTTAATAACAAATTTAATGTATGTGTTACTTATAAAAGTATCAAAAATGAAAATTTAGATCAACGAAAAAATAAATGATAATTTCAACTAAAGCTTTTTTTAAAACGCCCTTTTTTATTTTATTTTTTGTATTCTGATCATTTAAGTTAGATTGTTTTTTCCAATTCTTGTCAAATTAATTTTTTAAAAGTGCATTTAATTTTAATATAAATATTTTTTTGATGAAACGTAAACCAAAAATGGTTAATGCAATATCAAAAAAATAATAGTGTCCTAAACTAATTTTAAATATTAATATTAAAATATAATGTGCAAACAATCAATACTCACAACTACCATTGACAAATGCAAAAAGTGGTAAAATAAAAAACAATATAATGCTTTTGCTATTATATTTGAAAACTTTAGTCGAACTATTCATCTTTGTAACAATTATAGTTGATTTTTCAGACTACACTTGGATACTAAACCGAATAATAGTATATTTCTGATGCAAATTTATGTTAATGGACATTTTACATGAAAATTTATAGTCTAATATCAACACGGCAGTTGATCTAATACGGAAGTATAGTAAACAAACAACCTTACTATAAAAAATTACTAATATGATAATTCTTATTCAAGGTGTGAAATTTAAAAACATTAATAATAGAAAAAAACTATATTCAAATATCATAAAAATAAATCGGAAAATAAGAGAGTAAGAGGGAAAGCATCTTTATAGCATGAAATATGACATATCATTATAGTATCGAATTATTACTAAAAGTGACAAACACAAATATGATTATTTTTTTGTATTAAAAATTTAAAGTAAAATTAATACTCTTAATCAAAGTATGACAAATTTTTTTTATTCTCTTCTGTAATGGTATAATATCAAATTACATATACATATATATATTGTTACGGCATAAGCCGAACGATTAATATTTACTTTATCAAAATTATCATTACTTACTTTTCTTAAATATGAATCGACGATTGAATTTAGAATATTTTCCCAAGTCATGTACACGCGCATCCCAAACGATAATTTCCTATCTAACATTTTTATGGTTTTCCCGAAATGAAACCTCGAGTTGTGCTTGACCCTAAACTTGACCTACACACGAGCGGATGAGGAAAACCCTAATCACACACGCGTGTAAGTAATAAAATTTCAATATTTTCCAGATGTGGAGACTAAGTATTACGTAAAGTAAAATCTCGAAAAAGTAAAATCATCTACGACATGAAAATTCGAGAAATATATCAATCGAAAACCCACGAAAATAATTCGAAATTACCAGAAGCCGATTATTTCTTTATAGCGAAGCCGATTGCAAATTATTGATTGAATAAAATTATTAGAATCATTAATTAACGAATGAATCATTACAAACAAATTATTAATTAATAACAAAGTTATCATTAAGAAATTAATGTTGTTAACATGCAATCAATATTAATAAGTTAATATTTAATAATAAATTGTTATCAACCAAAAATTATTATTAGTAAATTGTTATTAACAAATTGTTATTTAAAAGGAATGATTAATGACAAATAGTTAATTTCTGACGAGTTGTTGATTAACGAAAAATTTTTAATTAGTAAATAATTATAAACAAATAATTACCAATAAACTAGAAATGATAACGCGGTTATTAATAATGAATTGTTAAATAATTTTTAATTAACAAATGATTATTATTAACAAATTAACTAATTATTGACCATTTAATCATTGATCATTCTTTTAATTTATAAATCAAATCACCCAAATATTAAGTTATCCGATTGTTAAATGAAGAAACCGATAAACAGAGCAAAATTGTGAATTAGAAAATTCTCGAATTAAATATGTAAGCTCATCATTACCTCCCCCATAAAATCAAACCTTATCAAAATCCGAAACTAACCCTATGATTGGGCGAATCTAAAATAATTAAGAAAAGTCCGGAGAAGGAGATGAATGCGACGAATAAGATTCATTCTTTTTCAAAAATAACTAAGCACCAAAGGGTATAAAAGGGGGCGAATTTCAAATAATTTCAGCATTAAGTAAGCATTAATTAAGCATTAGGCATGCAGCACTAATTTTCCGATACTAAAAGTTTACATGCTCATCAAGCATTTTCATCGCGAGTTTAGACAATATTTGTAAAATTTCAAAATACTATATTTCAAGGATTCGATTTATTGACGAGACTTGGTCTATATTGCGACCCAAATTGCGAATCTACCACATTGTACTACGAACTGACAAGTAAGATTATTAAAATGAATTTTCTATCAAATTTATTGTTTTTTGTTATTTATTTAATCATCCAAAAATATTATCTACTCGTGTTCGTTCATTTTCATTTTTATAAAAATAATTTCGCGAGATTTGTATACTCCATCCCAGGAGCTAGTGCGCGCAAGCGTAGGCTCGAATTGGAGAAATTACCGTCGTTGCGACAATTGGCAAAAGGGGTTTGTGCAGTTAAATGTAGACCCAAACGCGTCAATGTAAAAATAAAGTCGTTATCGTCGGATGTTAAGTTCTTTCCTAATCTACGAATTCGGAAGAATTTAATAAATGTTACGGACGTAACAATATATATAAACATATATGTATGTATTAATTTTTTTTTAATTAAATATATTAAAATAAACATTTTTTAAAAAGAAACTGAATGTTTATAATAAAGGCATTTAAAAATATACATAATTTATTGTGCAATTATTCGATATTTTGTTTGATAACTTGTTTCCTTATTTATACATGAAAACAATTATATATTGTGATATATTCCGTTTTTTTTCAAATAATTTTAAATATTAAAATGTAATTTTTATTTATTTTTAAGTCAACGAATAACGCACTTACAAAACATGTTTTAATGATAACTATGATATTATTAACATAGTCAATTAACTGTATTGTAATCAAATCATTAAATATTTAAATATTTTTTAAACATTAACCATAATATGTATACATGAAATACATTATATGAAAAATAATTTTGGTTAAATTTAATAGGAAATGGTAATTTACCCAAAAACTGCCAAAAATCAAAATAAAGAATGGATGTTCATCGCAATCCTGCAGAATTTACTTAAAGTATACGTGTAGAAAGTTTTGGGTATGTCATAAAAACTAATTTATATCATAACTTATTCTTTTTTCCCGGATTTTCAAAGTTAAATAATAGTTTTTTAATTAATAACTATATGATTATATCTACAAAAATCATAATTACAATAAATTCATAGAATATTAATTTTTTAAATATTTTATGTTATATATAAAGAAGCATTATATTAATTTGTATATAATTATATTGTAGTTTTAGTAAATAAAGAAACAGCCATTATACTTCTCATAATTCTATTTAATACAAGAGTTTTATATCATGACTTTCATATAATTACTATTGTTGAGTTTAACGAGGACTTACACTATTATATAAACTGAACTCGAACTATAAACAATTATCAAATTAAACAAATTACTCACCTGCTAGTATTTAAAATTTCAGAAAACCTTTATTTAAAATAAAAAAATATCATAAGAAACTATCATTCAGATGTCAATAAAAATACAGATGGGAATATTTTATGTTAACGTTATTATGATAATATAGTTTTCTGTAGTTGTTAGGTGATTATTATATAAATTCACTTGTCATTATTATAAGCAAAAAAAAAGTATTAATTAAAATATATAAAACAATTCTTTTTAAGGCAGTCAAAAATTAGTAGCTTAATTGTTATAAATATTTTCATTACTAATGTCAAACGCGGTCGTTGCAACGACAAATTAAAATCGTACATGTACGCAATGCAAATATTTAAAATTTACAGTGTTCCTCATTTATTGTTTACCTTGAGAAATAAATTTTTAGATATGAAATTTAAGTATTACATAATTACTAATACATTATTTAATATGATTGTTTGCCGATTAATAACCTTATGTTTTATTATATAATGCATAATCGCCAAAATTGTTCCATGTATGATCCCAATGCTGAGGATTCGCTTTTTCATTCCAAGGCATATTACCAGGTGTTATAGCTGATGAATTAAATTTAGCGAGTTCTTCCTCCAGTTGTTGAACAACATCAGGGTACCTTATAAAAAATAACTTTAATTTTTATATATGAAATTTCTTAATGCACCATATGTTATTCTTATCACAAATATTTATGTATTCCATATAATTTAATTCATAAGCATAAATAAAGTCATACTGTTCTCATTTTTTTAATACATAAAAAATAAAATTAAATGTACTGTTCTAATGGAAATATGTTTACTAGAATATTAAATTAAATTTTTGTTTCGTATTTTATTATAATACTATTTGTTGTTTCTTATATTTAAATTTCTTGTTATTATTATTATTAAAAGTATCAAAAATTAAATCAATACAACATCCACTTGTTTAAAATAAGAAGTTTACAATTTTTTTCTCTCAACGAGATAGGACATTAAGATTCGAGATAATGCATAACAATATCGTTAATGCAAGTGATTTGGCGAAGTCTTTGAGATACTAAATATTTGTTTGTAGAATTTGTTATCAAAATGTTTGTGAATAATAATTTCTTGATTTAAATAATATCATATAATGAACTTAACGAAATACTTTTTATTTATTTATTAATGTCTTTTTTTAATTACTATTATAAATGTGCATTTGATAAAATTAATTAAAAAGGATAAAATAAAATAATTGAGCAAAATCATTTTTTATGGAAAACATTTGAAAAACTGGAATTATTATGTATATTAATTTTTAAATATTATTAAATGCTTATGATTTACATTAATTAATTTATAAATAAGATTGTGGATCTTACTATTAGAATAAATCTAAATAAAGATTAATAATTAACAGAATCGCACTTACTTGCTTGCTAAATTATACTTCTCGCAAGGATCTTCATCTATGTTCAAGAGGCAAAAGTCATTTAATGGATTGCAAAGTTTTACATTGCGGATTTCAGTATTACACTCAACTGTGGCACTATTACGCAATGCTAAAACCTTTTTACTATCTAGTTTTAAGCCAAGTCTTTTCAAAACCTTAGCCACTGGACAATTTTCAACAACACTATTTAAATCATAATTGTAATCACGTCCTGATGGACCATACCATTCATCCCATTGGCCATTATAAGAGCTCCCTACAAAAAAAATATGAAATTTGTATATACAGTGCATATATTTATTACATAAATTATATATACAAATTATTTAAATTTAAATTATTTATAAACTTTGAAAATCTCTTAGTCCTTATTTAAGAACATTAAACATATCTTTTATCTTTTCACTCTTACATAATGCGTTTTGTGTTATTTTTCTTAAGCAATTATAAATATATTCGTTAAATATTTAAAAATAATACTTTTACAAGCAATGCAAATGTAATCATTAATTTAATTGATGTATTACAGTCCTTAGGTTTAAAAATATATATAATTCTCAAAATTAATTAAATTATGTTTATTCATCAAAGTTTTTTTTTCAAAAAGAATATCAAGATTTGTATATTGTAGATCAATACGTTTTTTTATTTATGTTTTGCGCGATGCTATATATCTACTACTAAAAAATAAATTCTTTTGCTTATTTATTGTATAATTCAAATTTATAAATATGTCGTTACTAAAATAATTATTTTATTAATTTTATTAATGTATATTATACCTCTAATGAGTTTCCATTTGTCAATCGTAATTGCAGAAATATTTCTTTTATTATCAATATTATGTAGAATTATTTTACGGGGTGATAATTTATCATCTTTTAGTGTATTCCATACATCAAAACCATCAATCTTTTCAATGTTATCAAGTTTACCACCAGCAGCCGATAATAAAGTTGGTAGCCAGTCAGTAATATGTAACATTTGATTTGAAATCCGTCCAGGTTGAGATAAATACATTGACCAAATTAATCCAACGCCTCTGACGCCACCTTAAATAAGATCATAGGAAATATTTACGTAAAAAACAAATATTAGGAATAGATAAATGAGATGCTTTAAGGTTTAGTGTAAAATTATAATTCTAAAGGTTCAGTCCTTTTTATTTATCTTATACCACGGTTACCTAATCGACTAATAAGCAAAATTCAGTATTACAAGATGCAAGTAAATAGGCGTTAATATAATAATTCATTAAGTTTATTTAAGCATATTTTATATATAACTTCTTTCTGTAAATAAATATTTTCTGTGTGCAAATTCAGAGTTAGATTCCATATATTTTACTCGATTAATAATTTATGTTTCTTTTAACAAAAATCCTTTTCGTTATTTTAAGAATATAATAAATTTTCACTGGGTACCTTCAAACAAAGTGTCTTTAACACCTCTGTGGGGCCAATTAGAAGCAGCATTTAAATTAAAACCATTCGCAGGTCCACCATTGTCTGTTGAAAAAACAATAATACTGTTGCGTAACATATTTTTCTTTTCGAGAGCTTCCACAACTGCACCAACAGATGAATCCATTTTATTCGCCATTGCTTTTCAAAAATATGGAAAAGTTTAAAAAATTTAATTATGTAATTAATAAGGGAATGTTTTTGAAATTAATATTTTACGGGGTGCTACATATGTACTTGTGACAGCGTTGTCGTAACTCATTAAATAAATTAATTATAAATGAAATTTAATAATCAATAAAATAATAACTATATATAAAATAATACATAAGAAAGTTATATATATATATATATATATATATATATATTGAATATAAGAATATATGAAATGAAGTGAAATAGATTTAAAGTTCACATAGAGAGTCGTAGTCGAACCGAGATAAAGTTTAGTTATGTTCTTCAAAAATCGAATTAGTATAAAATAAAAGGTAAAGAAAATAAAGATTTTTGACAATATTTACCGGCAAAACGACGCCTTTTATATTCAGGTATCTTAATTTTATCAATAATATCATCACTCACAGGTAATGGATTATAAGGATTCCCTGAATGTACAGCTGCATGAGCAATAAATAAAAACATAGGTTGACTAATATTGTGATGATTTATTAAATTAACAGCTTCGTCTGTGAAAATGTCTGTTGCATATTGACCGTGTAGATCCCATGCAGGTTCCATATCACGTCTCATATCTAGACCAAAATAAGGCTGAGAAAAATTAAATTTTGATTATGGTATACATAGTTTCATATTTAAATTTAAGGGGATTCAAATTTATGTCGCGTATTATTTTTACGATTTCTTGGTTGCCTCGTTTCCCATTTTCTCCTTTGGTTCATTCTTTTATTTTCTTTATACATAGGAGCAATTAATTTTACCGATAATTGGCTAATCAATTTATTTAATCAAACTATCATGACGCATTGTGTTTTGGTAAGGTAAATTTAATTCACAATTTTTATATTGTAAATATTTTTATTACAAATTTTAATTTTTTCCTTTATGTTGGTTATTATTTTTATAATTTTTCACTATAAATAAACAAAAATATTGTATTGTAAACATTATCTGAAAAATACTATTTATAAGAGTTTCTCTTAATTTTTATAAATTTTTTACTTAAACAATTTTTATATAAAAAAATGATTATTATTGTAAGTCAGAATCTTAATAAATTATACTATATTTTAATTACAGAGCTCTTTTTTTTCCATAAAATTGAATTTTCAAATGTGTAATTGATGTGCAGTTTTATTTTAATTTATTATACGAAGCTATTAAAAAATTTTAAATCATAACAAATAATTTTTTTTTTATATAGTTGTAGTTTTAGAAATTCTTAAAAAACATAAAATTACAAACAATAATTGAAAATATAGAAACATAATCTAATTTACCTCTTCAACAGCAAAATGATCATAATAATCTTGGTGCCCTGTCCAATAGCCTAAGTGACTATCGAAACCTCTATATATTGGTGTATATTTCTTGGTATAAAAACCAAGATGCCATTTACCAACAATATGCGTTCGATAACCCATTTCACGAAGGTACTCAGGAAGTAATTTTTCATCTAACGGTAGACCTCGTGGCTCTGCTCCTTTTAGGACCTTTAAAAATGGTTTTTTTTTCAAATTATTGAACTCATCTCGAATTATTTATCCTCATAGTTAATTTATTGGGAAGGGGTGAGAGTTTGTGTTAAAAATAGTCAGAGAATTTATTTCAATGGTAGTTTTAAGTATTTATTTACAGTTTACTGTGGCACAAAAAACCCCTTTTAAGAGGAAAAGTCTTCTACTGTGGTTCCTCGCTCGAGGTAGGTCATAGTATAGCATCCTCTGGGAAAGCCGCATCCTTCCCCCGCTGGAGATGATTCTGAGGTGGTGCGGATCACCACCGCTCCAGTTGAATCCGCAGAAGGAGAAGGACGCTGTCGATTCCTCTTCACTACGTCCACTTGTCGTTGGGAAAATTAAAGTGGACCGAATATCCCGTTCTGCAACACGTCACTGCACTGGAGCAACCGTAAATCATTAGATATAGCGACGGTGGCGTAGGCGGAAATTTCCCGGAAGGTTAGTTGATACCCTCGCGGGTATACGACCCACCGGACTTTCCAAAATTATGCAAGGGCTTCTCTCAAATTTACTTACCGTAAATGCGAGCGGTACCCCAAACAGTCAGTGTTTCAATTTACCAAAAAAAAAAAAAAAAAAAAAAAAAAAAAAAAAAAAATATAAAAAGAAACAAAACACTAGTATGTTTAGAGAATAGGAATAAATAATCCTCAGGTAAATGCAATAGATGTGTTAAAATTTAGCTTTTCTTTACAAGAGTGAAACACTCAATTTATTGTTTAATCATATACTTACGCACGCTGGGTATAAAAAAAAAACCCCCTTTGGAGGAAAAAAGCAGTACAACAATAATTCGGGTGTACTCTGGTTCGCTTACTTAGAGGCGGGGGGAGGGAATTATAAATTTACAATTTTTTATCCTTACAATATATCCTTACAAGCAGGCAAGTTTTGCGAAATTCTAACAATAAATATTTTTTTAATTACCCCTTGTTGCATGCCAGTATGGATAGGATATTTTCCAGTCATGAATGCACTTCTTGAAGGTGTACATATTGGTGCAACATAATACCTATGTAAGATCAATCCGCTGTAAGCAAGTGCATCGATATTTGGAGTTGGAATCTGACCAGAACCATGAAAACCAACATCATTCCATCCCTATTAAATCATAATAATACATTATATCATAAAAATGTATTTTGTCACAATATTTATCTATATAATAAAATCTATAAATATCTATCTATCTATATAATATCTATTATCTTATAATTATTTTATATAAGTATATTTCTAGTGCATTTGTAATGATAAAAAAAAAAAAAAATTATGATATGTAAACAAAAATATATATATTATAAGAAAGTAATCATAATTAGTAAAGTTTAAGAATAGTATTATACTGTTCTGGAAAAATCACTGCTGAAAGGACCAATTTAAAAAAAAAAAGAAAAGCTTTGAAGTTTTAACTTTTTACGATTAAATTTTTATAATTAAATAATAAGTAACAAATGGTTATAAACAATTAAATTGGAATTATTAAATAATTATTGTATTAACTATTTATAACAATTTTTAAAAAATTGAATTTTTCTTTATTTTGAATGAGAAAACATCTTTTCGTTTTAATGATTCATTTATTATGTATTTTTTAAGAATTATTTATGTATTAGTATTTAAATATTTTCTTCTCATTATTGCAATATATTCGATTAACAAATGTATTTATACCATCTTATCTGAATTATGCTGATACATATATTGTTAAAAAAAAAGCATTTACAGACTTATATAATTTACCACGAAAAATTCAATAGCTACTTCAGATTCTAAAAATGGAATTCTAAATAAAATAAAATATTCTTTAAATTTTTGACAACATAAATAATGAAAAAAATTATAAAATAATAATAAAACAAATGTTATAATAATTAATAAAATACAATGAATTATTTTAGAAATATTACACATCAAACTTACACAGGAAATATTTAAAACTTGAGTTATGAATTCAAAAATTATGTATTCTCTTTTTCATTACATTATTATTCTTAGTTTTTCAAAGTAGTTTAAAATTTTAAGTATGAACATGTTTTTCTGTTACATTGTAACAATACATTTATAAATTTGAAAATAGTAATATTCTTTAATTACTATTTTCATAATTTTAATAATTTTATTTAAAAAATCATACCTTTTTCTTAAAAAAATATCTTAATGTCTTTTTTATATTTGATCATTAATTTAAATATAAGGAAAATTATTAATAAAAATTAAAATTTAATTCAGTACTATTTGAATGTGTAAACTTTGAAAATCAAAAATATTCTAATAGATTTTATTATATATACTTAAAGTTAGTGTAAAAAACATATTAAATAACGTATTAAATATATATACAGTTAAATTATTTTTTATTTATTATAAAATATAAAGAATAGTTTTTAATAGTAAATATCATATATCAAAGACTTCATATTTTATCAATTTTATTTTGAATTTATTTATACTATCATTTACTATTTTATTTTACACATGAGAATAAAATATAAAAATGTATTAAAATAATTGTATTTGAAATTCAGTTCATTTAGGGCATTTTACCTAATTCAGAGAGATAGATTTATTTCAAAGAATATACGAGCATTGTATTAGTAAAAAAAGTCACGATAATGTATTGTTTGTTTGAATCGTTCAATATAAAATAAAGTTTTTGTATAATTTTTGTAAACACAAGTTAAATGATTATAAAAATTAATTTCCTGAATTTCTAAAACTAGCATAAAATAAAAAGTTTAATTTTCAAGAACCAAAAATGCTGAGTTCTTTATTGTACATTTTCTTGTATAAACTTCCCGTCAAACATTAGTGTTGACCCCTCCAACATTTATTCACTGATTCCACCTATTGTAATTACCATCATTAAAATCCCCCCACTCTCCATTTTCCCTCTCCCATGAAATCATTTTAATTCTATTATTTTTAGTAACTACATCTAGTCTTATAATGTTATGTTTAATTTAGCATCAAGCAGATGTCGGGCACAGTATAAAGTATTCGTGAAACAATTTATAATTATTATTAATGGGTTGATTCAATATTCGCACAAAGTCATATGATAATAAAATAGGTTAGATTATATTTAAAAATTATTTAAAAATTTTTAAAAAACTAATTTTAATTATTTTAAGCTCAATTTATATTGACATTTAGTTTATTTTAATAATTTTATAATTTAATCATTTTAAAAAATATAATTTTTTAACAAATATTGTTTTATATTTACATAATTTATACATAATTACCAAATCATCTGCCATGATAAAAATGATGTGTGGTTTGTTGAGAGCGTAATTTTTTTCAAAAACATGTAATATAATAAAAACAAAAAAATATCTTGAATACATATTCAATAAAAGATTTGTCATAATATTAAAAAAATATTATTAACTGCTTCATTTATAAATGAACTTGAACACTGATTGTTATTATTTATTATTCGTTTTTAATATGAAGCTTAACAGTGGCAAAAACATTGATTAGAAACAAGTGATCTGTGGGTTTACACGACTGATCATTATTTATACTGTACTGCTGCATTTAAAATTCGTGAAAAATCAGAAAGTGGGAAAGACAATAAGTGGGAGTACCTATTGGAATCTTATTAAATACACAGTTACATTATAAAATGTGCTTGTTATAAATATTATAATTTGATCAAATATTTTTTTTTTTTCATTTCGATAGTATAATCTGTTTTTATCTGATTACATAAATTTTAATTAAATATGTTTTTAAATTATCATATAAAACTAATTGCATAATTAAAATGTTAAATCAAATTTTTGTATATATTATGGAAACACATGTTAATATTAATAAAAAAAAGGTAATTCTATAATTTAATAAGAATTGATTTTATAAAAATAATAAAATTTATTGAAATTATGTATGTTTGCAATTAAATTACTTGGATATAACTTCCCTGTATTTTCTTTGGTACGTTTCCGGCTTCGAAGAGATAGAAGTTATAGTTCAAGTATTACTTTATAAATTATTTACCCAAAAAGGATGAATTCGATTAATACAGTTAAATCCACATGTCAATATAAATATTTTTGTGCTACGAAATTATAAATAATATTATGACTACCCGTAGTATTTAAGAAGGTCTTTAAGCACCTTGGAATCCACTTCAATTATCCAGTAGCTTTATTTTCATTTAAATTCCTGTTATTATTTACATAAAGTATACAATTATTTTTTTCAAAAATTTTCTTACTATATTAATAGTTGCACTTATGAAAGACTTGAACAAATTTTAAACAAATTAAATTAACCAAATAGTTGATTTCAAAAAAAAACTCTTCATGGAATTTAATTAAATGGCAATCTTATATGTTTATGAAAGTTAATTTTTATAAAATTCATCCTCCATTGATATTTTTCTTAATTCTGAAAATCTTCATTTAAAACACCATTCAGAATTATAATTGGTTTTTACTCCTTTACACTCTTAATAATATTGAGATTTTTTTTACAATAATTAATTGGACAATGATATTTATTTTGAACTCAATTTCCTATTTGTGAAATCAGGTTTCATTAGATGTATTATTATTATATTTATTATGCAAGAAATGGGTCCTCTGTTTACCATCCATTAGATCATTTCTAATTAAATATTTAAATTTAATTATTCAGGTTAATTAAAATATTCACAATTAATGTATTAAAACGTCTAAAAAATATGGAAACATTTTATTAATATTATGTACACAAAGAAAACAATTTCAAACTTTAATATAATATGAAATATATTCATAAGGATTATGTATATTTATAAGTTTGTATATTGAAAGCCGATATTTAGTGTATCTAAAGTAGGATTGATTAAACGGGATTCTATTGTTGATTCATAATTATATCAAGAAAAATAATTTAAAACACTACCATCTTAAAAAAAGAATCATTTCAACACATATTAAAAGACTAGAGAGGGATTGAATTACAATAAGTTTGAATTTGTATATGAATGCATGTATGGATTTTGAATTCTCATTATTATTCTGATTGATTTTGGTGGCCTATTATATTGGAAAACTTGTATTTTTGATAATCAACAGTATGTATACAAACGGTTTAAATAAAATTATAAATTTTATTTTATGTTGACTATGGAAACAAATAATTTTATGTAAATATGGAGGCATTTTTTACTTTAAAATCAGAAAATGATTATAGAAATCCCAAAGCAGACACTCGTTAATATATGGGATTTTTCATAAAGTAATTAAAATATTTTTCTTAACTTTATATATTAAAAGGTATTAGTTACAATTAATATAACAGTTTTATTATTGTAATTATTTTATTTATATTTTCCAACAAATATTGATTACATATTTAAAAAAATTCAATTTGATTCAGAACTTGACGTGGCTCCTTGCATTCCCATGCCATAAGGTGAGTGAGCTTTTGTTCTCAGATAATATGTACCTTTCCTAAAATATGCATTTTTTAATTAATTTCTTATACAATATTTAATAATTAAAAAATAAGATGTAACATTGTTTTTTGACAATCACTTATATTAATAATAAGATTAATATTATTATATAATTCAGATATTTCGTAACTTTAATTTGGAATCGATCAGATGTAAAATGCTACAATTATAAAATCCTATTGTAATTCGATGTTAATGCAGAATAATTATAGCGCATTTACATAAATTCTCATTAATCGATCAAATTCAATCTATAAAATAATATTCGGATGTGGTGAAAATAAAACTAAAACATTCGTTTACTTGTAGGAAAAAGTTATAGTTTTACATAGATTTAAACTTATGTTAAATATTAAAAACCTTAACAAATAAATGTCAATTTTAATTTTTAAGAATTTATGACTGTAATTTCTCACTTTCACACCTTTATGTTTCTGTATTTTTAATATGATTACAAGTGGTCTTAAACAGAATTATATAAATAATTATGTATAAATAAATATATAAATAAATATATATAAATAAATATATATGTAAATATATACAAATCAATTTATAAATAAATATAAATGAATAAATATATATAAATCAATACTAAATATCAATTTATATTATACATAAACTCACACATCAGGTGTAGTTTTATATCCCATAATAATTTTTTTGTTTTGATTGCATTTTCCACAGTTAAACGACTTTATGTCCATACAACTTGTTGCCATAAAAGCATTTTCTGTTTTTAAAGACTCAGTATAAATTTGCCAAGAACGAGAATGACTACAGAAGTCTAAAAATTTTATTAGAAAATTTATTTTTATTATGAAATATATATTTTTAATATTATTTATTTTATTGAAGTATTAATAAGAGGTTAATACTATTTGCAAATAATATTTTTAAAAAAATTTATTTGCAATCGAAATTTTTTATTAAAAAACCATTCATTTTAAATTTCATGTAAGTTTATCTTTTCATCCAAATTGCAAATCATTTATATATTTATACATGTGCACATGCATTAGTAAAACCATAAAATAAAAATAATCAAATAATAAAAATGAAATATAGCTCATAAAATATCTACATGTAACAATAAAAAACTATCAATAATTATATTGATATATTAATAATGATTAATATGTATTCATAGGAATTATAAATAAATATTGTAAATAAATTTAGAAATATTATAAAAAATAAATAAATATTATGAAAATGTATTAATATAACAATTGTAATATCTAATTGCAACGAATAGACTTTACCCCCTTCAGATAATACTTCATAATGCATAGGACATCCAGGTTGAATCCTTACACCTCCGTTAACATAAAATATTACTGTACCAGACATACGACCTGTTCCATACATTCCTGCGTCAGTACTAATTACATCAACAAATTCTGCATCACTCATCGATAGATGCGGTTCTGGATAATTAAAATTTGGACCTGCTGGGTCTAATCCTGTACAAATAACATAAAAATCAAATATTTTTTAGGTAAATTAATAACATTATTTCCTATTCATATTTATTATATCAGAAGGATACCAACTATATCATGGAGAAGTAAAGAAAATTTTCGAAAAATGCAATCAAGACTCTTTATTTGAATGTATCTGCATAGCTGAGAGTTCTAAACGTGCAATGAACTTAAACAGAAATTAAAATAAGGGTATCTAAGGAAAGCTTCTAGATACGTTTCTGAAAAATCTAATAATTAGAATCGAATGCATTCATTGTTATAAAAAATTTTTTTTTATATAATCTGGTATGAATGGAACTTTGAAGTATGAATTTACATATATTGTATAAATAATTATCCTTCTATAAGTTTTCGTTGATATTTAGCTATTCTCAAATAATTTATATTTTTAAGTTTTCGATCATTTTCGAAATTTCTCAAATTATTTTTCAGTGATAAAAATGTAATAGAAGCATATTCATTAACAAAACCTTAAATACTATATATTTTGAAGAAATTTAAGCTTTATCCATATAAAAAAAAAATAATTATCTTGTTCAGCCGACAAATGCTTTTGGGCTGAACACGAAAATAACCTCTATTATATCGGCATTTAACACCATTCATAACAATATTTATCAATATGATTTCTTAATTGATAATATTAAAGTACAGGTAAGTTAAAAAAAACCATTTGAAACTTGAAATTGATAATTTATATTATATATAATTATATTAAACGATAATATTATTCTATTACGGTATAAAGAGTTTCCAGCATTAAAAAAAATGTAAAAATTAAATTATTAACACAAACACTATTTAATTCTATTCAAAGACAATGCATTTAAGCAAGAATTATAAAATATTAACAATTTTAACAAAGCTTTAAACTTAATTGATAATTATGCTAGGCTGACACACATAAACAAATTTATACTAAAGATTAAGAATTTTATAAAAATTATGTGTATTTAGAATGTATTAAAAGATTTAAAATACTTGCCAGTAATTCTAGCCAATTTGAAGTCAGTGTTGCGTCCAATATATCCAGAAATTTGAGCACCCATTGAATGTCCAATAAGATGAAGACTTTGTGAAGAAACACCCTTATGGACTAATTGATTAATACCTGATGAAATTGCATTTGCTATCGAATCAACAACTTTAACTAATTCTGCATAATACAGGCTAGATAATTTTCTATAATCCACAGCCAATACATTATGATCATGACGTTCTATATAGGCTAAAAAAAGATTATATAAGAAAAAAATTGTACTACTATATTTAAAAAATAACTTCTAATATTTATTTAAAGATAAAGTTAATTAAATAATTATAATTTTATTTCATTTAATTTAATTTTAAATTTATTATTACATAGAAATTACGCTAATCAGTTAACTTCAACATCAAAAACAATTTTTCATGTAGTCCTTTAGATTCAGCTGTTAAAATAACATTTAATTTACAACTGTTAAAAATTCATTTTTATGATTAAAAAAAAAATTATATTATTTTACATAATATTGAATTAAATAAATGCAATAAAAATATCTGTATATTATAAATAAAACCATAGAATTAAAACAATAATTGTTGATTGAATTTGTTTGTCTTCAATAATAAGTAAAATTAAAAACATTTTATTTTATACAAAAGCATATCGCATGTACTAAATACCAGAAGTAACAGAAAAAACATCAGGGCTTTCGACGTTACACAAAAAACCATGTATATAAAGAACAGTTGGTTTTTCTAAATCCATTTTAGGGACTAAATCGCTTGTTTCTGTATATTTTGCATCTACATATTCTGAATTATTATGGCTGAAAGTGAAATAATATTTTTAGAATCATAATTTATAATTCTATTGATTTTTTTTTAAATGTATCTGATAATAAACTATATTTTAATGAAAATTTATATATGCACTGAAATGTAACTTTTTTATATCATAACCAATAAACTAAAAAAGCTTGATCGTTTTAACATTTATTTAAAAAAGACACTCAATAACAATATTTCATAAAATGATTTCGTTAACAACAATATTACAATTCTAGGTAAGATAAGTATATAATAACTTTATATACATACGATCGAATAGCTTAATTATTATTGTTTAAACAATCCATTTTTTTACAATCATTAAAAAAGTGAGACATTTCAGTGAAAGACCATAAATCATTTATCGAAATAGTTGGTAATCTGATGGTACAAAATCTATAAAACTTTTCATTTACATCTTCCTTGTGATTTTTCATTGAAATTTATTATACAATTTATACTACTGGCTATTTACTTATTGTGAATAAAACAAAAATAAAGCCAACAAAAGCTAATACAAGAATATAACAGAAAAGTACAATACCCTGTGTACAATCTAAAGAATATATCTTTAATGCCGTCTAGACCCGCTGAATCTTTACCTGTAAATAAAATAATTAGAATTTAAAAATTATTTATTTAAACAAAGTTAAGTATACCGAAAGAATGATAATCCAAGAAAGAAGATCTTTTCTTAAAATAATGATATGTAATCCCTCCCCCCCTCTTCTTAATTATAAGAAATGTTTTGAGTAATATGAGACTAATGTTAAAACCAGCACTGTTAATTTAATTAGTAAATAATATAGCTAACACTATTAATACAACTATGTTTATAAATGCGTCACTAAAGTGTTTCTAAAAAATCTAATCTCTATGCAAAAATATAATAAATTCTTACCACATATATTGTACTTTTATATTGTAATGTATTGTATTCTTTAAGTGTATATTTATCAATAGCTATTTTAATTATATGTAAGTCTTTAAAAGCTTACAAAATAAAAATTAGTAAAGAAGAAAATTAATAAATGATTTTTTTGGAATTTTGTATTATGTAATAGATAAAAGTATACTATTTTTAATTAAAAACAAAACGTAAACAAATATGAACAAATATTTGTTGTAATTATTCAATAAAATTTGATTAAAATATATGAGTTATTTCAATTTATCTACATTTTTTTATCGATAGAAAATTAACTATAGTTATTACCAACTATTTGTACTACAAATTATATTAATACATTAAAATATATTAAAATTGCACACTTTTTAGTAATATTTCGTCAAATAGAATATTATATGTTATATATAAAAAATATCTTTTTTATTACAATTTGAATATGTATAAACATACACAAATGATTTTAAATCTTATATTTTTTGTAATTTTCATGAATAATCCTAATATTTAATTAACAAAGTAGAAAAATAGAATATTTAATAACAAATTTAATGTATGTATTACTTATAAAAGTATCAAAAATGAAAATTTAGATCAACGAAAAAATAAATGATAATTTCAACTAAAGCTTTTTTTAAAACGCCCTTTTTTATTTTATTTTTTGTATTCTGATCATTTAAGTTAGATTGTTTTTTCCAATTCTTGTCAAATTAATTTTTTAAAAGTGCATTTAATTTTAATATAAATATTTTTTTGATGAAACGTAAACCAAAAATGGTTAATGCAATATCAAAAAAATAATAGTGTCCTAAACTAATTTTAAATATTAATATTAAAATATAATGTGCAAACAATCAATACTCACAACTACCATTGACAAATGCAAAAAGTGGTAAAATAAAAAACAATATAATGCTTTTGCTATTATATTTGAAAACTTTAGTCGAACTATTCATCTTTGTAACAATTATAGTTGATTTTTCAGACTACACTTGGATACTAAACCGAATAATAGTATATTTCTGATGCAAATTTATGTTAATGGACATTTTACATGAAAATTTATAGTCTAATATCAACACGGCAGTTGATCTAATACGGAAGTATAGTAAACAACCTTGCTATAAAAAATGACGGATATGATAATTCTTTTTCAAGGTGAGAAATTTAAGAACAGCAATAAAAAAAACTATATTTAATTATATTTAAAATAAAATCAGTAAATAATATTAAGAGAGAAAGCAATTTTATATCATGAAATTTGACAAATTATTAAAGTATGGAATTATTAATAAAAATACCATTTTTGCTCTCGAACTTGATTATAAATAAATTTCATTATAAAAATAAAATAATGATAAACACAAATATGGTTACGTTTATATGTTTTAAGGGTGGTTTTCAGTATTGAGATTTTTTTGATAGTTTGTTTAGTATTTTTTGTATTAAAAATGTAAAACAAAATTGAAATTCTTAAACAATGTTTACAAAATTTTTTATATCCTGTTCAATAGTATAATACGGAATTATTAATACATATATAATAATAATAATAATTTTTTTAGTAGTACATTTGTATAATTAGATGTATTGATATAAAGATTTTTTCAAGAGAAAATGAAAGTTGAAAAAAAAGGAATTTAAAAATATATATAATTGGTTGCGCAATTATTCGTTATCAGGTTTGATGACTTCTTCCCGTCATTATTTATGTATGAAACACAATTATATATTGTGACATTCCGTTGTTTTTTTCCAATCATATTAAATACTTAAATTAGATTATTTATAACCATTAATTAAGAACCATTAAAAATAGATTATTTAAGCATTTAAAATGAAAAAAATAAAAAAATTCGGCTTTCAAATATATGCAGGAACCGTGGATGGTCAATTACCATAGAGATATCTGATAAGTACATAAATTGATAAAGAGATAACAAACTGTAGCAGTCCTTAATATAAAAATTATAATACAAAGGTCAATTGCGTAATCAAATATAGAAAATGATATGAGAAGTATGATCGCAACAGATAAAGAAATGGATAATCTTAATAATTAAAAATGAAATCCTAATAAAGTGACGAAAAGTACAAATCAGTATTTTTATTACGCAGATAGTATAAAAAAACTATTCATTTAAACTTTTACTTAACTATTAAAGTAACAAAATATATAAATTTATAGAAACATACATTAATATATTATTATTGCCGAAATGTGTGCTTTAGGGGGTGAAAATAAAAATGAGAAAAAAGAAAATAAATATGGCCACATTGCATCTAAACATATCATAGAACAATTCCCTACACATAGAAGCGTTCTTTATGTCTCTTTTTTAAAACAGTCCTGATAATTTGGCACAGGAGTTTAAGATATTGTTAACAATACAAAATTAACAATATCTATGTAATTCTTTATATAATTATGTATAAGTTATAAATATAAAAAGTCATAAAATTATGTATATTATAATAAAAGATTTTTCGAGGAATTCAATACAATATTTATACATATAAAATTTTATTTTATTGTGTTTCATGAATAGGTATTTGATGTATTTGATTTTTTAACACTATTGTATAATAATTATATTTTAACGTTAAAAGCATTTTCTAAAAAATATTTATGTGTTAAATTATTATTTTCATTAAGTTAATAATAAATATGTATTTTAGATATATATATATATTTCACATAATAATAAAACTGTAATAAAAATTCTTAAAAATTGTAGAACATTAATATATTTTTGTTATTTTAACTGAGAAATAGAAATTTTGTTTACTGGAGTAAGTTAATTTTAATCTTAATTTGATTAAACTTATTATTCATGGTAATTTTTGAAAAAATACACATAAATTTTTTTAAAATATAGTTTTTAATATATATTTTTCAAACATAATTATTTATTCTTATTTTTAATAATATTACAAAAATATTTATATTATTTATAAAGTAATATACAATTCTAATACTGTATGCAATTAAAGTAATTAATAATTAAAGTAATTTTTAAAATTAATACGCAAAATATATTTTTAAAATAGTTCTTTCAACATATTCTCAAATACAATTGGTTATTTGAGCATTAAATAATATTAAAACATACGCAGGCTTTATCGGAGGGAGAAATGAATACAATTCCAACAGTACGGTATATATCTATATAGAGAATATATATATATAAATAATCTTATAACATATAGCGAAAATTATCTACATAATTCAGTAATTTTTTTAAATGACAAACAAAAAGTTTTTAATACAAATATATAATTGGAATCCCACTTGACCCATTTATGTGAAGTTATAAGAGGAGAGGGATCTTGGAAATCTCTAAAGGGTACCAATAAATAACTGAGGATGGCACCTAAATTTGATTTAATTATACCAAGTGGAGAAGGCTGGAGTGGCGAGTGTCAAAAACTGTTAAACCTGAGCTAAACCTGGTTCACGAACAGTTCCAAGAACGAGTATAACGAGGGAACGAGGGGGGGGGGCTGGAAGCGGGTAATTTCAAATGAAATTGTCTACTCCTTTAGTAGCCACTCCACTGTTTTTCAAGTTGAAATTAGTACTATCACAAAAAAGCGCAAGTCGGCTGCAGAGCGGAGAGATAAAACTCAAACTCTTGAATAGAATTAGTGATAGTCATGTAAAACAAGCAAGTTAAGCCTTTTTGGACTCACGTTAATAGGAATGGCCCAATAACTCCCAATAAGTCTCATAATTTGCTATGATGCATTTTTTCACTACATTTCTTTTCGAGAACTTGCAAAGAGAACATTTAAAGAAATCGCTTATAATATCTCGATATATATATATATATATATAACAGAAACCTGCAACTTTTCACAATTAATATCATTAATTACTACGATTATATCATTTAAATTTTACAAAAAAATTAATTTTATACGAGAACAAAAATATTTATAAACATATTAGCTATTATAATATTAAATAATACTTGTTAAATTTTCAAAATTTAATGTGCAGAAAAAACATTTGTTAAAATATTCAAAATTTCTTTATCTTTAAAAGCAATTAAACCTCCTTCATTTGCAGCTTCACTATCAATGTCAGAATACTTTAAGGAAGCATTACAGAGATCAGAGTTATTTATAAACTTTTTTAAATCTAACAAATCTCCACCTTGAGACTTCAATATACTATGTGG
>JACCHV010000098.1:0-41372 GCA_018907245.1 Eupristina koningsbergeri
AGCGACAAGCGACAAAAAGTGGGAATTTGCCAAGCGTTTAAGACTATGTTTTCGATGCTTAGGACGGGGACATAACCGTTTTAATTGTAAGTCGCAAGGGTGTGACAGGTGTAGGCGTCCTCATCACGCGTTACTGCATTCAGAGAAGCAAAATAGAAAAGGCGAGCAGAATAAAACTAACAATTTGGACAATAAAACTGACGCGGACGGGATACAGCGCGAAGTAGTTTTGAGCGCGACCGAAAACAAATTATGACTAGGCCATCAAATACCACAAGTATTGTTAAAAATTATGCCTATTCGCATTGGAAAAGATGATTCCTTTACGAACATCTTTGCACTTTTGGACGAAGGATCTACAGTAACGTTATTAGACGCGGATGTGGCGCGTCAATTAAAAATTCGCGGACCGAATTTAGACGTGCAGTTAGAAAGTATAGGCGGAGTAAAGACGATTTCTATGTGCGAGAAAATAAATTTAGATGTAATAGGGATGGAAGGGGTTTTCAAGTTAAAAGGAGTAATTACTATCAAAGAGCTTAAGTTACATACGCAATCTCTAACAAATGAGCTAGCGCAAATGATTGAAAAAAAAATAAATAACGTGAAGATAGCTCGATATGACAATGCGAAAGTAAAAATGTTGATAGGCCAAGACAACTGGTCACTGATAGTTTCACGGGAAGTATTGGAAATAGGAGTAAGGAATTTGGCAGTTTCGCGTTGCAAATTAGGGTGGATAGTACATGGAAATGCGGGGAATACTATAAATACGCAAATAGAGACCTGGCATGTAAGAAAGACAAGTACCGAAAAGAAGAGGGATGACGCTTTAGATATATTAATTAGAGAATTTTTTGATGTAGAGAATATTGGGGTAAGTGATGAATTTTTGAAAAGAAAAGCAACCGATCGCGCGACGAAAATTTTGGAAAAAACAAGTAAAAAGATCGCGGGCGGTTGGGAAATCGGACTGCTATGGAAAACTAATTCTATACCCTAAGTAGACTGTTTTAATACCGCCAAAAATAGACTTCTTTCTCTGGAACGCAAAATCGATCGTGATCCCAATTATGGTAGATTATACTATCAAGAAATGCAAAGGTTTATGCAAGAGGGTTATGCGAAAAGGGTGAAAACAAATAACAATAGAGCGACCTCGTGGTTTTTACCACATTTCGGCGTGTTAAATCCTAACAAACCTGACAAAATTCGCATTGTTTTTGACGCGGCGGCTAAAACAGCGGGAGTTAGTTTAAATGATATGCTCGAAGAGGGACCTGATTTGTTAAAGTCTTTGCCGGGTATATTAATGCGTTTTCGTAGGTATGCGGTCGCGGTAAAAGCGGATATAACGGATATGTTTCTCCGTATCAAAATAATCGAACAAGATTTAGTAGCACAGCGTTTTTTATGGAGAGGTTATGATAGAGTAAATGAGCCCGACCTTTATGAGATGAATTGTTTGTTATTTGGCGCAAAATCTTCGCCGACGTCGGCGATTTTCATCAAAGATAAGAATGCAAATAGTTTCAAAGAAAAATATCCCGAAGCGGCGGAAAGTATCATAACAAATAGTTATATGGACGACTATTTGATGAGCACTGGATCGGAAGGAGAGGCGATCGAGATGGTTAAAAAAGTAATAGAAATAAATACTCAGGCTAACTTTAGGATGCACGGATGGTCCAGTAACGTTGCAAATTTATTTAAGAATGACGCTGAGTTAAACGAAATAACAAACGTGTTGATAAGTAATTTAGGTGATAAAGAGAAGGAGAGGGTGTTGGGCCTTGTGTGGGATATGGAAACAGACAAACTGAGATTCAATATACAACTAAACAAAATCCCAGAAGAAATAAGAAATAAAGTCAAAGCGCCTACAAAACGGGAAGTGCTCAGATTCGTCATGTCAATCTTTGATCCGTTAGGAATAATTGCTCCGTTTACTTTGAAATCGAAACTTTTGATGCAAGAAATTTGGCGCAGTGGAGTTAAGTGGGATAGTGTTATACGCGAGGAAGAAAAACTCGGTTGGTTTGCTTGGATAAACGAATTAAAAATGATAGAATATTGTAGTGTTTCGCGGTGTTTGATTCTACGTAAAGATACGAATATGACAGCAGAATTGCATGTCTTTTGCGATGCGAGCGCGATAGCTTATGCGGCCGTCTCTTACTTAAGAATATCATCAGTTAATAGTTCTACGCGAGTGTCTTTGATAATGGCAAAAAGCAGGGTCGCACCGCTAAAACCCATCACGATTCCGCGACTCGAGTTGCAGGCAGCATTGTTGGGTGCGAGATTAGGTAAATTTATAGAAAAGGAATTACAAATTCGACTTAAAGCGCGAATATTTTGGTCCGACTCCTCCGTAGTCCTCGCGTGGATTAGATCTGATGCGCGCTCCAAACAAATATTTGTCGCAAATAGATTAGCGGAAATAGCGGAACTGACACAAGTCGCGGAGTGGCGATGGGTTCCGACGTTAGAAAATCCAGCCGACGACGCAACAAGAGTAAAAAATGATGCTCTTGCAAACAATAATTCACGCTGGTTCGCGGGACCTAAATTTTTAAACGATAATGAAATGGCATGGCCACGGGAACAAAGTTTAGACGAGCACGAAAGATTAAGAGTAGAGGCGCTTGAATCGAGAAAAATACGGGTATTTCACGTGTATGAAAAAAAGGATGTTCTCTCGTTGTTTGTAAACTTGTTGGGTTGGCGTTTTTTAATTAAAATAGTAAGACTTGTAAGGAAATTTTTCTGGAAGTGGAACAAAAGTAGCGTTACCGTATCACAAGATAAAGCGACCGACGGCGCAGAAAATTTTGTATATCGTAAAATACAGGCCGAAAGTTTCGCGACTGAAATAAAGGATTTAAGTAGAAACAAAATACTAAGTAAACAGAGTCGAATTAAAAAATTAAACCCGTATTTGGACGAGGAAAAAATATTAAGATGTAACGGACGGGTTAATACCGCACGTGAAATCGATAGTTTTAACAATACGCCGATAATTTTAGATAGCGAACACCCGGCGACGAGATTGTTGATTCGCGAATACCATCATCGTCTTCACCATGGTAGCGACGAGGCTGTTCGAAATGAATTAAGACAACAATATTTCATTGTAGGGCTGCGCAAATCATTAAGATCTATAGTCGCGAAATGCCTAATATGTAAAATTCATAGAGGCAAAGCGCAAGCTCCCATGATGAGTGATTTACCTTCCGGACGTGTAGCGGTACGAGAAAGACCTTTTAGTCATTGCGGCGTTGACTATTTCGGCTCGTATTCCATAAAAATTGGACGAAGAAGGGAAAAACGCTGGGGTGTGCTCTTCACTTGTCTTACTACTCGTGCTATCCACATAGAAATAGCGCATTCGTTGAGCGCGAGTTCGGCTATTATGGCGCTGGATCGCCTATCCGCGAGAAGAGGAGTTCCATTGATTATGTACAGCGACAATGGAACGAATTTTCGAGGAGCGGATAAAGAATTACAACTCGCGTTAAGAAACTTAGAACAGGAAAAGATAAAAGACTATGCATCTATTAGAAAAATAATTTGGCGTTTCAATCCCCCCGATGCCGCGCACATGGGGGGAGTGTGGGAGCGACTAATTCGATCCGTTAAAAACACACTAAAAATCATATTAAGAGATCAAGCGCCGACTGACGAAGTTTTTCAAACCTTAATGATTGAAGCGGAGCATACCGTAAATTCGAGCCCGCTAACTCATGTTTCCGTTGACCCGCGTGATGAGGAAGCTTTAACCCCTAACCATTTTTTAATAGGATCATCGTCTGCAAATATAAGACTAGGTAATTTCGAGATAAAAAACGTATGTCTTCGAAAACAATGGCAAATTTCTCAGAGCTTCGCGGATGCATTCTGGAAGCGGTGGGTGCGAGAGTATTTACCCGAATTGTTGCCGCGAAATAAATGGAATAATCCGGTACCGCCTTTTGCAATAGGGGATATCGTTATGATTGTGGATACCTTTGCGCCGCGAAATTCATGGATTAAGGGGACGATTGTAAAAGTCTATCCAGGATCGAAAGGTCAAGTTCGAGTCGTTGAAGTAAAAACAAGAAAAGGCGTATACACACGCATAAATTAATCAAGCTTCTTGCGGCCGAGTAAGTGTACAAATAAGAAACATGAAAGATTTACGGCATCATTATTTGTACGGGGGGAGGATTGTTCGTCACGCAAGTGTCTGAAATTGCGTTGATGCGCATTAGAAACGGAAAGAAATATTTAACACTTAGCACGGTATATGTTATCGATAACTTTGTTGTGTTTGTATGCGTGTATCCGAAAACCCGACTCGGCCCTTGTAAAATTTCCTTCACGGAAATCCAGCGCGTAAGGTCGTCTTGCGATACGCGTCTGGTGGGGTTTTGATGGGGCGACGTACGAGTCGAAACCTCGGCGTGACACAAGTGGTGTCACGTCAAAGTAAGGCGATTGTAAGAGGACAATCGCCCGAAATGCAAGCGAAGGAAAGCAGATAGTTTGGCAGAATGAAATACGGCCTAAACTGAGGACACGGGTCGGTTTTCCGGAGTATTTTTGGTTTGTTTTCAACGTCGATAATATTTTATAATTAGTTTAATAACCGAGCGGATATTTGTAGTTTATGCGAGGCTTTTTCCTCTCGAGTACCAGCGGGAGGTTTTTTATGCCCTATATTTTAAGTAAATAATAATGTAAAAAATCGACCAATATTATATTACACGAAGTACGCTTAAGATTAAGACGATAAGTGATAGAGCGATAAGTTAATTATAAGAAAGAAACTATTATGAGATTTGAGAGGGAGGGACTGTCGTTGACTGTGGGAAGGAGCGAAATTAAAAGAAAAGAATTTTCATTAGTTTTTGAGCACTCTCCCAGTGAACATTGTCTTTCGTTTTCGAATATATGGAAAGCCTTCATGTACAATAGGAAATAAAGATTTGTCTGGTATTTTAATGATAATATTTGTATATTGCGTAAGAAACAAATATATAATGATTTAGTGTAAATATTATGTTTTGGAGTGGAATACTATCATTCACTTTTTAATTATAATTACAACACAATTATATTTAAAAAGTTTTCATCAAATAAATACGTTTAAAATTTTTTTTCATTGGATCAGTTGCATCTACTTACTATATTTAATAAATTATAAAACTAATATTATATTGTATAATTAAATTTAATTAATATACCGTATACTTGAGTAACAGGAATATTTGTAACTTTCTTAAATTCTTCAAGAATTTCGTAACTAACTTTTGAACCTCCAGTTATAATTTGTCTAAATGATGATAAATCGTATTTTTTTAAAACATCTGATTTGCATAAATAATTTAATATTAATCCAGTAAAAACAGTAAAATTAACCTAAGAACATAAAAAATGATGTACAGTTTTATAGCACACATTTTAAGTAAATTTCATTAATTATTAAACGAATAATAACCTTATATTTTTCAATGTACATGCACGTTTCTTCAGGATTAAAATTGTCGTGTAAAATTCTTTGTGAAATAGTTAGAACAGATTGAAATTGTGACACTATTCCACTCATCCAATAAAGGGATGAATACCATAAAAATACCATGTTTTTATATGGTAAAATCGAGTAAGATTTGATATTCTCATAAAGTCCTTGATATGAATGTTGAACTGCTTTGGGATTTCCAGTCGTGCCCGATGAAAATATTAATAAGCAAACATCATTCGGATACACTTTTGGTAGTTGAAAATTAAGAACTTCATCCATCGTTTGTAATTCCATTACATCATTTAATGAGTCAACTTCAGAGTGTTTTCCAAATACAATAAATTTCACGTGAAGATTTTCTAATTTTGCAGCCTGTATTAAAATATCAATAGCACTTTCAGAAGCGAACATCAATTTTGGTTTTGTTAATTGAAGAAAATATTGGGCATTTTCTGAAAGAGATATAAATAAATTTATTTTTTCTACCTATTTCTATCCATTTGTATATGTATTTTTATATGGCAGAAAATAATAAATGGCATTATTTATTTACTTAAAGTAACATCATGGTTCCAAGGATTTTGTGTTGCTCCAACAAAAAAGGTTGCAAAAAAAGGAATGCAAGTGTCCAAATGATTGTGTGTGCAAAGTCCAATTACGTCACCCCTTTTGAATCCTTCCTTTCGCATCCACAAAGCACAACGGATAATTTTATCCCGCATTTCTGCAAATGTGGTCTCTTTTTCGGTTTGAGCATCAATCTGACAAAATTAATTTTAATTTTTACAACAGAAAATAAATAGTTATTAAGTGTTTTTTATTCCACGATGGATTCTTATAATTATTATAATGAGTTTCTTCTAAAATTTATAAAATATATGTAAAAACCAATAAGCATCAAAAGCTGATAATGAATATATTCGCAATATTTTTTTTTCTTAAATATAAATTAATTGTTAAATTAAATATTTATTTTTATTACTCATTGAAAAATACTAAAACCTTACTAAATAAGCCTTTCAAATTTTTACACATATGTATAAATGTTTTGTATACTTAAAAGTACTACATCTAAATAATGTAATCATTAAATTAATTATTTTTTTAATATAAAATCGATTGTTTAGTTAAAAAATATAAATTACCTGACCAATTTGCTCTAAATTCTCACTTAATGCTTTCAAAAGAAGTTCGACAATTGATTTTTCTTGTACATCTGATACTTTCTTAACACTTTTGATTATATTCTTTTCGATGATAAAATTTGTATTCATCTATACAAATAACTTTTTCATTAAAAAAAATATTCTAAATAGATTTATAATATTCAAAATTATTCAACTTACATTACTTTCATTACATTCGACACTCATACTTATTGATTTTTCAATGAACACTTTCCACTGATAAATGATGAGTTGCACAGGTTATTATATCAATTTAATCATTGTAGCTCAGAATAATTTTGAAAATTAATAAGATACTAATCAAATAACGATAAGAGTGTGACGTATTTATTTTTATCTGTACTTTAAAAAATAAATATTAAATCGAACATAGAATACATACCATTTTTGCACACATTACTATATTCAATACATCCAATAATAAAGAAATTAATAATTTTTTATATAAAAGTATTATTTATATTGTAAGTAATTATTTATTTCATAGTTACATAGTTTAAAAAAAATATTTACAAAATTAATTATTAAACTATTTTATGAATAAATTTTGAATTGAAAAGATTAAAAAAAAATGTCAACAGAAACTACTTTCAATATTGAAGAACTTAACAAACACTTTTGACATTTAAATGGTAAATAAATCTCTTTTATAGAAAATTAAAAAAAAAATCCATTAATAATAGAAAAAATAAATTTTAGTGAATATTAATTAATAAATGTCGTTAATATTAAAATGTTAGTTAAAATGGTAAAATTAAAATATTTAATATTAGAATATAAAATAAAATTTTTGAATTAAAATGTTTAGTATTAAACTATATTATGTCATTATATTTACCTTATCGCGTGTATTTATTTATTATAAACGAAAACATATATTAATTCATTTAGTCGAACAAATATTAATTATCGAACTACATAAAATATATTTATTATTTTTCGTATAGCAAACGTAGTATATCAAAATACTTTATTGTAGCATTGTTAATCAGATTAATAGTTCGTGAATATTATGAAACTGAATTAATGATATTTTGTATAATTTTTAAAAAACAATAATAAATTAATTTAACAATTTTACTTGATATATAAAGGTGTAAGGATATAAATAGTTGTAAGCAAATATATTATTATGTACAATTTAATAAAGCAATTTTAAAAATAAATTGTAAAATTTATATTGTTTATATTTTCATAATCTTCACACATCTAAACAAGATTTTTATAAAAACTAAATTATGCTACAAAAAATATTATTATAATAATGTCCTTATTCGTCGAAAATTTTTGCTATTTCTTTAGCTACTGTTCTATTCTTTTTGAACGAAGGAGTGAGAGGAAGTTCGTCCATAAATTTTACGTGAGACAGTGTTTTGAATTTTCCTAATTCCGATGATAGTTTTATAAGTTCATCTTCAGTTACCTGTAAAATTAAAATTAATATTACTTTTATTAATCCTCAAGATCAAATATTCAAAAGGTATAAATTTGGGATGGACAAAATCTCAAATATGAATAATGTGTATCATTTATAATTTGAAGGCTTAGGTCCAGCAATTTCGGACTATATAAGTGCAAAGTATAATGCTATTGAAATATTTAAAAGATTTGAACGTTTTTATTAATTTGAATTGCTAATTCAAATCTGACCAGGGATAGTAAGAGTGAATGATAATCATGATTTAATACAACTGCAACAAAATTTGCGTTAATTTATTGGCGAATCGTTTTCACCTTCGCCGGGGCGAATAATTTCAAAATGATACAAACGATTCAATTGGCTAAATCCGACGAAGCAACGAACCTCATTTGAAGTTAGCGAATCAACCCCTCGTGGCATACTAAAATCATTCGAGAGTGCGAAGGAAAAATAAAGTAGGACCGCGGTGATAAAAGACAGAATTCACCCGGACATGGGACCTTATTTTGTGCTAGATATTGACACTTCTCGTGCAGTTATACAAGCAGTCGCTCGACAATATTATACAGAAAAATTATAAAATTATTAAACCTGTGCTTACACGGATTTTAGTTTTCCCCTTTTGATCTTTAAACTTTATTAATCGAAGAATTGTAATATTTGACGGCTGCAATAACAAGGTTATTGTCCTCCGGTCACATAAACACTTTAACGTATTGATGAGGAGTTCTCTGTCATAGCAAGGGATCGCGGGCAATTAGAATAATGCTGGCCCGGTAAATTTAAGATAAAAAGAAAACACATTATTTTTGTATGGATAGCCCTTGAAGGAACCAGCGCTGAAAAAACTAATTGAGCAGCTACACCTCAAGAGAACAGTGCCGAAAACAAATAAAATAAATCGTCTCTTGGAATAAATAAGTCATTTAGTCACTTATTTTTATGTTTGTGTTTTTTTTTTTATTCCTCTCTTTTGCTCCCGATAAACGACTGAAAGTCTATCGACGTTGCGCAGTAAAGGCGTAACGTTACACAACAAATATTTAATACTATTAATATTAGTACTCAAAGCTTTTGGTTTTTTCGGGTCTTGATAATTGCAAGTGTGAAGGTGTCATTCACCCTTAATGGTATAGTTAACAGGAATGGAACGTAATTGCAAATATTTTAATCGCAATACTCACAATTTTTAGCGAGTGAGTCGTATCCGAATGGCAGTTAAATATAGTCCGATTACTCAACTTATAAATAAGAAATTACTTCGTATCATTGCAAGTTCGGAGACATCGAGGTAAATATAAATTTGGATTATTTTAGCTATGTCTAGTACTTTGCTAGTATTATTGTTCTTTTCGTTAATATGATGTCTTTGTAAAATGAATGAAAGTCTAGTTTATGCAAATTACTCTGTCTGTACCTTTAGTTTGTAGCTCAACTAGTCCTTGGACGAATTCTCAACTCGATAATGATAACCAATAGTTTACCGTTGCAATTGAATAATCTTTTTGCCAAGTGCATCCCTCGTATACATTTTCAGGGAAAGTCACGTTACCACCTGATCATTTTCCAAAAAAAGATAACAGAGAATACCTTATTTGCCGTTTGACGTTAATCGATAGCCAAAACTCAACACATGATCACAAATTCAGTTACCGACCGAAATCGTGGTTACTAAATTTTGAGCGAACGTAAAAGCATATTTGTTCAAATCTAAACCTCTGAAGCTTTCATCGGCCGATAATAATCAAGAAATTCCTCGTTACATAGATCAATTAAACTTTTTATGTACAAAGAAATATTGTTTTTTTCTTATTATCAATAAAAGATACTTTTATTATTCATTTATATGAAAATATTTTAGTGTAATATATTTAAATAATAATGTAATAAAATAAAATATAAAATATAAAGAAATTATTGGCAGGTAACATTAAAATTGAATAGAAAGCAATAAAGTAACTGTGGTCTGATATATGAAAAAATATGTATATATACATATGAGTGAGTTTTGAGGAATTTAAGTCTTATATAAATTTATATTATACATATAAGTACAAATTCTTAATTTGAAAATTCGATGACTAAATATTAAAATTTGAAATATTTTTAAGCATTATTAATGTTTACGTGGCAACTTTAATGCAGAATAAAGTGAGTCTAGTTATAATTACATTTAAAAATTAGCATATAAATATAGAACTTTTTATAATAAATTGTTATATTTTTGAAAATTTTTGATTTTGTGCATTGGAATAAAAGAAAAGCGTAAAATAATTTTTTGTGTTTTATTCAAATATTATTTGAAAAAGACATATTTGAAAAAATTGTACTATTTAAAATGTATTCGATAATAATATTTTCTAATTCAACAGACAAGATTTTCATAAAATTATTAAAATTAATATATAATATTATAAAAATTCTAAAAAAGTGAATCAGATTAGAGGATTTTTAGATATTTATTTGTATTATCGTGTATGTTATCGTTGTATATTGTTTACCAGACACAGAATCTCGTAGAAAACATGATAGCGAGATTAGAAAATGATTATGAAAACACTTGATAACTATTAGCAAAAATGCAAATTTTGTGAAAGGGCAAAGAAAAACAACAATAACAGAATAACGATATTTAAAGATCGCTGATGATTATAATCACAAGTCAATTTACGAAATTTAAGTAATAGAAGGGAACAAACTGATGAGTAATAATGATAATAAATGGGGGATCCAGAAAATATCAAATCAATCGATTAATATTCAATGAAAGAACTTATTCCGTTAATTTTATGACGCTTAAATTTCGTTATGAAGGACACCGAATGAAAATGGATGACACTTTTATTTACCTGTACTACTATTATTTGCTATTACGAATTACTAAATCAATTCATTGCAATCTTGTACAAACAACTGCTACATTTCGCGCTAGTTTCTAAATAAACAAGAATAATCGGATCAATTATAGTTTTTTGTTATATTTTAAATCGAATTCTAGAGACGATCTGAAATTAATTGTTTTCCTTGAGCTACAAAGGGCTCGAAATCAATTTATAATTAATTAAACATTTTTATATGCAACAGTGTTTAATCCAAGACAAAGTCTCTTTTAATGAATCATAAAAATTATGTCGAATAATAATTTAATCTATTTTCGTAATAAAACAGCATCGATTTACCTCGAATTTTGGATTTTTTTTTATCAAAGCAACAGGCGTTTCTCCATAAAGTTTGTGTTTAACAGGTACAACTACTACTTCCATCACAGCTGGATGATTCATTAGTATTTCTTCAAGTTCATAAGGTGAAATCTTACACCCAGCCACTTTTATTATTTCTTTTATTCTGTCAAGGATAAAAAATTCACCATTTTCATCATAATATCCCAAATCTTCACTGTGTACCCAACCTAATATATGGAATAAACTTTATTTCTTATCATATTAAAAAGTGTATATTTTATTATATATAAAAATTCATTTAATATTGCAATGTTTTATAATATGAAAAAAAAATTTAACTATTTATTGTTTATTTTAAAATTAAACATTTTCCAAGATAAATTTATTATTCGTTATGATAAACGTACAGAATAATCAATAAAGCTTGATAGTACAATTATAATTTATACTTTATTTATTGATAAAGCATGAATATAGAAAAAAAAATAAACTGTACAAATGAATTTATCAATTGATATGTATTTCAATGTAGTTTTATCTAGTAAATACCTGTTTTAGTAGTATTAAATAAGTAATATTTCTAAGTATATCAAGGATGGACAATTATTACAATTAATTTATTGTTTCTACCTTCTTCATCGATCATTTCTTTGGTTTCTGCTTCATTATTTAAGTATCCAACCATTTTCCATGGTGCTTTAATGCATAATTCTCCAGGCTGATTTGGACCGAGTACTTGATTATTTTCCAGATCTATTATTTTAATTTCGCAGTTAGAACGTATAAAACCAACAGAATCAATGCTTTTGCATTCTGGCGTTTGCTGTAGGCAACCTCCACATATTTCAGTCATTCCTGCAATAAAAAAGAAAATTTATTATTAATTCTATCTGTTATAATTATTTATTTTTATATATGTCGTTGAAAACATAATGAAATTAAGAAAACAATCATTTCTATCTAATTTTCAATGAAATCAACAATTTGAGAGCAATTGAATTTTTTAAACTAAAAACTTATTTAAATCTAATATTTTAATATTCTTGAATTTATGATTCCAAAATATCTTCATTGTAATATTATTTTATTATTTTCTATGGTGCATTGATACATTTAAAATTCTTATCATGAAAATTTATGGGTCAAGGCTTTGCTATTTTAACACAAAGAAATTATATTTAACATATTTATGGAATAAACATTCATTAACTTTGAAAATTTCGTTAAATAATTACAATAATGATGCATTTTAAATATTTAGTTCTGCACGTGAACTCTGTAATGAACTTTAAACTGATTATTACAATACAAGTATTTTTTAAAAAGTTTAGTTGATATGCAGAAAAATTTTTTTTTGATATTTAAATACAATTAATTTACCGTATGCTTGAGTAATAGGAATGTTTGTAACTTTCTGAAATCCTTCAAGAATTTTATAAGTCATTTTTGTACCTCCAGTTATAATGATTTTAAGTGTCGATAAATCATATTTTGTTAAAGCTCCTAAATTATATAAGTTACTTAATACTGCAGGACTAAATAAAACTAAATTAATCTAAAAAAAACAAATTTAATGATTTGTAAAATATTTAAAGAAATGGGTGAAATAAATAAATAAATAGATAATAACCTTATATTTTTCAATGTATTTGCAGGTTTCATTAGAATTAAAATTTTCGTGTAAAATTCTACTCGAAATTGTAATTATGCAATTAAATTGCATTAATACTCCACTTATCCATCCTAGACTTGAATACCACAAATATACCATGTTTAAAAGTGGTGAAAACAAACAGAATGTCAAGTAATCATATAATGATTCATATGAATGTTGAATTGCTTTGGGATTTCCAGTCGTGCCCGATGAAAATATTAATAAGCAAACATCATTCGGATATAGTTTTGGTAGTTGAAAATTCAGAACTTCATCCTTCGTTTGTAATTCCATTATATCATTTAATGAGTCAACTTCAGAGTGTTTTCCAAATACAATAAATTTCACGTCAAGATTTTCCAATTTTGCAGCCTTTATTAGAATATCGATAGCACTTTCACAAGCAAACATTAATTTTGGCTTCGTTAATTGAAAAAAATATTGGGCTTCTTCTAAAATAGAAATACTTGAAATTATTCTCTGTAAATGTTTGTATATGAACAATGAAATAATAAAAGTTATTGTTTATTTACTTAAAGAAATATCGTGGTACCAAGGGTTTTGTGTTGCTCCAACAAAAAAGGTTGCGAAAAAAGGAATATAAGTGTCCAAATGATTGTGTGTGCAAAGTCCAATTACGTCACCTCTTTTGAATCCTTCCTTTCGCATCCACAAAGCACAACGGATACTTTTATCCCGCATTTCCGCAAATGTGGTGTATTTTTCGGTTTCAGCATCAATCTGATAAAATTAATTTTAATTTTTTAAACAAAAAAATAAATAATTATTAAATATTTTTTATTCCACGAATGTCCTATATCCTATTACTGTTAATCTCATTTGACTAAGAAAAATAAATTATAACTCATATTAATTTTTATTTATACAATTAAAAAAAAATTATGTACTCATAAATTATAATTTGTCATGTGTTTAATATTATTATTAATGTTCATATCAACAATCGCATACGTGACGAATTCCAGCAAGAATGGAAATAGTACATGCATCGGCAAAGTAAGGTAAAGCATTAGGAAATTGATGATGAAGGAATAGAACAGTAAGAGGAGTAAAATAAAACTCGCGGGTAATAAGAACTTCTGAATCCATCAATTTGCGAAAATGAATGCGCGACGGTCTCTCGAAAGACAATAGCAGAGACAGTTAACAGGGTACTAATTAAGCAGCTAGACGCAAACCCTGGACATGACTCCCGGAGAGAGAATTCGCGGTTTTGCAATTCTTCATCCAGCATATGTAATGAGTAAAATCCAAAGAAACGTATGGGCAATTGGATTCCAAATCTGGAACGGATTAACATCTCGAGGATATTCTGGTTCGGACCTCTTTCATAGAGAATTATGAACAATAGAATCGGGACTTAGACATTTCTTTAATATGACTAGTTACTTTGTACGCGATTGCGTTTAGAGTCACGGGCTACACAATCGTTTATATTACACTTAAAATCGCACGCTCTCTCCTTCATTGTTAATTATTAATCATTATTAATAAGATTACATAATATGATGCGTCCTTAACTAACGTCGTTACATTTATTTCATTACCGACCCTTATAAAGGTCGAAGGACTTTTACCATTTTGGCTAGAGCAGAGTTGAAGGTGGAATACTTTACGTTGTCGCGAATTAAAAATTTACGTATAATTGTGTACCCATCGCAAGAATTTAAATACGGAACAAATTATAATTATAATAAACAATTTTTGTAAATTTTTCATGGTATATATACTTTATTATATTACAACAGCTCATTAAGATTTTTTTACAGTTATGACTTATTTATTACAACTGCACTAAACATCATCGAAAATAGAAAATTTATAATAAATTAAAATCATTAATTTTTTTGTTTTTTAAAATTCTAATTTATCGTTCCAAATCAAATTTGTCTTTTATACATTTGTAATAATTTAGAAAATAATAAATTATATTTTCATAATAAATATTTAACAAATTTTATATAAATTTATTTTTATTACTCATTGAAAAACACTATGGGCTTGATGTATAAACATTCGAAATTTATTCAAAGATGTATAAACTTTTTTTATAATTAAAAATACTTAATTTAATTAATAATATAAATATATTAAGTTTTTTTAAAAATATATTTAATAATTATTTATTTAATATGAATCGATTATTTAGTTTATGATTACAAATTACCTGTCCAATATGATTTACATTCTCACTTAATGCTTTGAAGAGAAGTTCTCCAATAGATTTTTTTTGTACATTTGATACTTTCTTAACACTTTTAATTATATTATTTTCGATGGTAAAATTTTTATTCATCTATAAAAATCAATTTTTTATTTCAAAAAAATATTCTACAACAGATTTACAATATTCAAAATTATTCAACTTACATTACTTTCATTACATTTGACACTCATACTTATTAAATTTTCAATGAACACTTTCCACTGAAAAATGATGCATTGTGCAGGTTATTATATCTACTTAATCATTGTAGATCAGAAAAATTTTGAAAATTAATAAGATACTAATCATATAACGATAAGAATGTAACCTATTTATTTTTATCTGTACCTTAAGAAATAAATGTTAAGTCGAACATAGAATACATACCATTTTTGCACACATTACTATATTTAATAGATACAATAATAAAGAAATTAATAATTTTTTATATAAAAGTATTATTTATATTATAAGTAATTGTGTTTTCATAATTACATAGTTAAATTAACAAACACTTTTGATATTTAAATGGTAAATACTAATCTTGCATAGAATATTCGTAAAAAAATGCATAAACAACAGAAACAAATTTGTTTTTAAATATTTATCAATAAATGTCATTTCATTTTAAAACGCATTTTGCCATTATTTTAGCATTATCGTATGTACTTATTTATTCTTAACAAAACACATATCAATTCTTTTAGTCAAACAGATAATATTTCTTCAATTACAGAAAATATATCTAATCTTTTTCTTAAAAAATATATATAAAAAAATAATTTACTGTATTATTATTAATCAGATTAATAATTTATAATTATAATAGAAATTAAATAGAGGTTAAGCTAAATTATTATTATTGTATAATCATTTTGCAACGAAACGTGCTCGTTGCTAGAAGTTTCGAGACGGTCCCTTATCCCCCTTGAACCTTCACCCGGGTTTAGTCCCCATGTTGGCTCGAGTACCGGTACACAATGAGCCACATGAGGGCCCCGGAGCAAGGGGATGGCGGCCGCTTGGGTAAGTCCGTCGTAAGTACCCTGCATCGTTTCGTACGGACCACGACTTCATAGCGAATCGGCGCTCGCAGCCAAATACGCATCAGCGTACGCGCACCGAGAGACCGAAGTGATGTCGCACCTCAGGTAAGGCGATGACAAACGAGTAAATGGAGCTGCCATCGCCGAGGGACTTCTATAACGCCTCGGAAGTTAATCCAAGGGTAGGATAGTCAGTGTACAGAAGTGCTGTTTCCGGGTTATCTAATCTGATTGGCCCAAACAGTGCACCTATATTTCCAACTACCTGATCAATCAGTGGTGATGAGACAGAAGATAAAGTCTCGTAGATTGCAGTTTAAATTTGGCCTTGTAGTGTTAAGTACAAATATATGGACTCCGACATGGTAAAAGATACCAAGTTATCAGATCGTCGAACTAGTATCTCGGATTTTGTCTGTGATTCACCCGCAGCCTCTTGTAGCTGAATGTTTCGAAGGCACTGAAGTCCTGTGACATAGTAGTACAATATCTCGTGCGTAAAGATGTACGATAGTTTGTTCAGATATCGTTTGTACTCACTCATAATAAAAGGAACGAGACGTAGGAGGGCGACCTAGCTGATATGAAACAACACGGGAAGGCGGTTGAAGATGCTAGACCCTTCGGTAGCGAATATCGCTGCGCTATATATCGATTCCTTTCGTGGTTTCGTCGAGGGGTTTGAATAGGCCTGCTGAGAAAGCGCCCGACTTGAGGGCCGAATTCCTCTGGCCTCGGTTTCGACCGCACCATCCCTTCCAATTCTCCTATTGTCGATTACAATTACGATTCCGTGGCAGCACTCTCAATATTTATTCGCCTCCGTTGTTGACGATTACGTGTCAACACAAAATCCGGAATTGCCACGATTCCGTGCTTTTTCAAATCCTTAAAGGTTTGACTGCTTGCGGCGAATGTGTGAATTTAAGTCTGCTGCAAATTTATGGTTTGTATCCGCCGTCCGCAACTGTGGATCGCGATGAGTCTCCCCTTTTTCACTAGGGGTTTGGTTTTCCATTAACCACCCATAGGGTACTGTCGACGTATATCAAGTCTTTCTGTTCCTTCCGTTCCCCTCCATGTGTTATTAGTTGTATTATTTAGTTACCTGTATTTGTTAATGGAAAAAGATAAACCGAAATCAGGACACTATCTGAAATATCTGCGCTTGTACAGAAATTTGTAAAGTAATTATTTAAAATAATTACTCGGATTTCGGATAGTCCGCCAGGGTTGGTGTATCGGGGTCGATATTATTATAGTTCATGTCCATGGCTCATGCCGCGCTCACTAGGTGAATAAACGAAACTTTAAATAATGTAAATATTATTATATTTTCTTTTTTGAAATTTATTACCGAATGTATACACTGTGTCGCTGACGTATTTATTTGTGAGAATTGTTCATTAAAGGACACCTCCTCGGTGACATTCATTTATTTAAACTTGTCTCTTTTACTGACTACCTCTGTGAACAACGTTCCAAATCCCTGGCAAACCGGCTACCGCTTATCCCGACGTGAATCTTTCGACGAGCGCTCGACTCTGCCCTTCGCCCGATAAGGGAGAACGGAGTCGTTTCGTTACAATTTTTAAAATTTCCAAATGAATACAAATTTACATAATCTTTAGATACCTAGACATGACTTTTATAAAAAATAAATTATAGTACAAAAAATATTATAGTAATAATGCTATTTGTCGAAAATTTTTGCTATTTCTTTAGCTGCTTTTCTATCCAGTTTTGTTGAAGGAGTGTAAGGAAGTTCATCCAAAAATTTTACGTGAGACAGTGTTTTGAATTTTCCTAATTCCGATGATAGTTTTATAAGTTCATCTTCAGATACCTGTGAAATTAAAACAAATATTATTTTTATTAGTCCTCAAGATTAAATAAAAAAAGTTACAAACTTGGCCTGAAATAAAAAACTCAATAGTAATTAAGATATAGTATTTTGAATTCGGTAAGTTAGCTTTCGCTGTTTAGAAATATCTATATTTAAATTTTTATACCCTCGAGAAATCAAGTAGTAATTATGTTTTCATTCCTTGTAAAATACAATAAATATGTATGACTCATTTCGAGTATTTTATCTCTATATAATACCAGTTAATAATAACAATTACTTAAAAAAAAATAAACTTAGTGAGCACAAAGTTTATAAGATTAGAATATAATTATAATAAAAGAAATAATATTTATAATTCCTTTTCAGTAAATTTATCTGCTATTTATAAATAACGATGACAGTTATTAATGCTTAATTAATAATAAAACAATTTTAATTTTTAATTTCGCTGTGTATATTAAAGTAAATATTTCGTTTGATTAGGTGTAACAAGTTGATTAGTGATATCCTACTGTTATGGCAGCAGCCGAACAAATACAATTTTCTTTATTTTTTATTATTTTATTTTAAAAGAAATTTTAAATACATATAAAATCAAAACAAAACAAAGAAACGAATTTAGAATATTTAGTCTTAAAAGTTTATAATAAAAATAATAATAATTCTTAATAAATAATATTAAACAATAAACAATTGTAATATTAAGTGAAACAATTAAACAAGATGGTAATAACGATAATTAATTATAATAATAAAAATAATTAATAATAAATAATTAAAATAATTGACTTAGTAATTAATTATAATAATCATAAACTTAGTAAATAAAATAATTATAGTAATAACTAATTAAAATAATCATGATAATAATAAATGAAATAATCAAAATAATAATTAATTATAATAATTATAATAATAATTAAACAAAATAGTTATAATAACAAACAAATAGAATGATTATAATAATTTATTACAATAATTATAATAGTAATTAAGTAATAATTAAATAAATTAATTATTATAATTATAGTAATCATAATACTAAATAATAAGATATTATAAAATTGCAAGAAAAAAAAACCAAAATTCAATGAGACAAGAACAAAGGAAAAAAATAATAAAATAAGTTAAATATAAGACAATATAATAAATATAATTACAATTCAATAAATAAATTGGATTTAAAATAAAAAATAAACAAATAAAAAACGCTAACTCTAAACCACAGAAACAATATATTAAAAACAAATAATATTTTTTAAATAAAATAAAATTGCCTAACACTATCTACCTTCCTTCTCTCACTAATTGGGAAAAATTTTTAGAAGTTTAAAAAGTGTTACAGGCCAAGAAACTCAAAAGTTGACCTGTGAAAGGTATAGCAAAAAAAATTATATAGAAAAAAAAGGCTATATAACTCTATGTAAAAAAACTGAGAAGGGAAATTCCTGAGCATAAAAATTTTGCCAAAGAAAATTAGACATAAAGAAAGAAAACTATGATAGAAAAACAATTAAAATGAAAAAAAAACCCTTTCAAAATGTTTCCCTAATTCTAGCACACAATTTGCATAGGTCAAATGGTAGAAAATTTACATCAACAACGATGTAGATACATTTTTACTTATAATAATTATTAAACATTATTTACACTAATAACAACTTGTACACATACTCCATAATCAGTAAAGGAAACCATTCTGTTTATTAAAATCATTAAAATAAGTTTTAATTATAAGAAAATCATTAAATTATTTCAGTCAAAGCACATCTTTTTTTTTTTTTTTTTTTTTTTCACAAATTTACTATAACAAATATACAAAACCTGTGAAATAAAATTGTAAAACACTGAACCAAACACTTTCGCTCATATATGCTAAATAAAAACATTACACTTTTATTGTTGTTATAATAAATAATAAAACAATATAGAATAACTTGGTAAATAATAAAAAATTTTAATAATTTAAAAAATACACTTGTAAACAAGGGTATGGGCTAAATATTTATGAAATTAAAGTCTGAATTAATTAATTAATTATTAATAAAAAGGAAAATTCATTGTGATTTTTTTTAAGAAAACCTATAAAAATTTCCTACTTTCCCATACATCCTGTACTAGAAAAAATGTATAAACAGGGAGGAAAAATCACGCGAAGGGCAGTCAAATTTAAAATTTTTTAAAGGACCAATTTCTCTTGTCAATTTACATTTTTTACTCCTTGACTGAATTTATCCTTCCTGAGGAGGCTACTCAAAACCTTCACGAGTACCAGCTGTATTATCGTACTCTAATTCAAATCAAAAGTAAGCAATAAATATTATTGTTTTCATATATATATTTAAATTGTGATTCCATTGTATTACTTTTTTCCCCTTTCTTATACATTCGGGAATATTTCTCTTGGGCCTTGATTAGTGAAAATAAAGAGGTTACCGCTCTAACATTAATGTGTACATTTTTATCTTCAAATTCTTTTTCCTTTTCCTCCTTTGGTGGATTAGGTCTAGGCCTTTTGTTTTAAACCGAATCATCCCTCCGTCCCGGGCTATTGTGCGAAAGCATAGGTCAAAAAAGGAGGAACCTTTAATTGCATTTAATAAAAAATCATCGTAATTTTGTTTAAGACTATTTTCAACGCGACATAATACTACTTTTAAAAATGAAAGAAGTCTATAAAAAAAGAAAATTAAAAATTTCATAATAAAAAAATATTATGTTTTTTTTTCAATATTTTAGACAAAATGTATTTAAACCTACTCTTTCATAATATACAATGTAGTTTGATCAACTTTATTTATTAATTTCTGCATAAAATCATAAAAAGTATCTTAATGTTTAATTTGATTTTAATATTATATAGGCGACTTATATAGACGAAACAAAACGTACTTTAAAAAAACGTATTTGCGAGCACAAAAAACATCACAACACTTATTCTATAATACAATTGTACTCGCAAAATAATGAACATACTATTATATATAATATTACTGGTATAATGTTATAATTTTGGGCAGAGAAAATAACTATAGGAAAAGACAATTCTCCGAACTGCTTTCTATTTAATTAAATGGTAACACAGTAAACAAACATGAGATACGAAAATGTTAAACGGACTTTATAAACATTTGACGTCATTGAAGTTGCGATACACAGCTAAGATTTATTTATCTCGACGTAAAGTTACCTTGATATATTCGAAATTGACAAATCCACAACATAAATCGTGCATAAATAACATCACTCGAATATACTAAGGTAAAAACAAACTTTTGTACTTTTATTAATTTTATAATATTGTAATAGATTTAATTTATTGTAATTTATTAATAAAAATAGGCCTGAGGAAGACAACGTAAGTTGTCGAAACATTGCCGCAACACACTGTTAAAACTTTGTTTTAATTTTATACCCATAAGAAACTTTCCACATTCTATATAATGTTTGTTTATTCAAATGATACTTATAATTTTTAACCTGTCTATTCAATTTTAAGTAGTAAAAATAATTATAAATTTAAAGTTTTATTTAAGGTATTATTAAAATTATTTATTTTAATATTTTTTATTTTTATAAAGATTTTTTTTGTAATTTTTCATTTTTTATTCTTCTGTTGAGATGAATAGGAGAATTTGTCTTCACGTAAGACTTGTTTTTCAGTTCTGTAATCCGGCACGATGAAGTTAGAGGTGAAACAGCCTTACACGGTAAAATTGCGGCTTAGTAAAAACCCACCAAAATAGTTCAGAAAAATGGTACATGGTTTTTCTGAAAGGTTTGGATGAGGTTGGCGACGACCCCCATTCTGAATGCCAAAATACAGTTCTCATCGATTCTTATATCAAACGTGTGTAAAATTTTCATTTCGAACTGTCTTTTAAATACCAGGAAAATTGATGATACCCTAAATTTATCAAAATTTGCACATTGCTGCACTTATATTCCTTTTTTAATATTTAAAAGTCCGAAAGATAATTTTGTTAGCAACATAAAAAAACTTTACTGTGTATCCCTGTTTCAATACACGCTACATTGCATCATGTTAGAAAATTTAAAATCACATTTCATATGAATACACATTCTTTCTCTTGTACCAGTCGTAAAGAAGAGGGAAAAATAGGAAAAATCTCCTCTTATATTTTCCAATTTGGCCGAAAAATCTGTGCCAAATAGTCGTGTAAAAAAAGTGCCCTAAATAATTTTATAACAAACCATTTAGGTAATAAGACATTCCAGGTATATAAAAATATACAATTATATGAGCAATCATTCATAATTAGAAAATTCTACTAATATTTTAACAAAATAAAAATGATCTAAACCCTAGTATATATTTTCCTATGAAAAAAAAAAAGACATTTTTTATAGTATTGAGTTACGAACACTTCGAATTGAATGCAAATAAAGACGAGACTGCTTCATATTTATTTATAACTTAGTTTGCAAATGTGAATGTTTTTATAATAGACTATTGAATTCTCTGTAATTTTCGATCATTAGTTTACCTTCATTTGAGGATTTTTTTTAACCAAAGCAACAGGCGTTTCTACATAAAGTTTGTGCTTAGCAGGTACAACTATTACTTCCATCACAGCTGGATGATTAATTAGTAATTCTTCAACTTCAGAAGGGGAAACATGATGTCCAGAAACTTTTATTACTTCTTTTATTCTATCAATGATAAAAAATTCGCCATTTTCATCATAATATGCTATATCACCAGAGTGAAGCCAATCTGAAATCAAAACAATCACTTTATTTAAAAATATTCAATTTTGAATGTTTTTTTATACAGTATCTGAATATTGATAAACAATTATACCATTAATTCTTAAGTGTTAAATACTGATATTTAGATTGATATTGATTTATTTTAAAATAAAGAATTAAAGGATGAGTTAATAATGGTTGTCGTAAAGTACTGAAGTATCTGCAAACGTTTTACTTAGTCAGTTAAATATCGTAATTTTAAATAAAAATCATACATTGTACTACCAATTGATTCATATTTAAAATTACTAATATCGAATCAATGTTTCATTTCAAGAACAAATTATCTAAATTTATCAAATAATTTATGAAGTATATAGTTTAAAGGTGTACTTTATATAATGAAATAAATTATTATAATTGATTCAACCTTCATCATCGATTATTTCTTTGGTTTCTGCTTCGTTATTTAAGTATCCGACCATTTTCCATGGTGTTTTAATGCATAATTCTCCAGGCTGATTTGGACCGAGTACTTGACCATTTTCCAGATCTATTATTTTAAGTTCATAGTTGGAACATACAAAACCAACAGAATCGATGCTTTTGCATTTTAGTGTTTGCTTTAGGCAAGCTCCGCATAGTTCAGTCATTCCTGCAATAAAAAAGAAAATTTATTATTAATTCTGTCCTTAACAATGTAAGTCGCGATAACTTGACCAACTCTATAGAATAAACAGTTATAACTATTTTTAATAAACCATCAGTAATTTAAAAGGATTTGAAATATTTAAATTAAACAAAATCTTATTGAACTTTAATTCAGTAACTTTAGTAAATTGATTATCGGAAATCGTCCATTATTAAGATGATATTTTCATTAAGTATTGTGCTCAGAAGAAATGCTGGAATATTATCTTGAAAAATGCTTGGGTGTCGAATACTGAATGGTAAGTAACAGATTTTTAATTCATGATTGATTGATGAAGGAATTTTAGAAGTTTATTTGCTAACTCGTATTTAGATTCCCAATTCATTAGCTCCGAATAACCCACCAAAATATACGCTCTTCCAATGTGTAATATATGCATTTTACATAAATAAAATGGATGATTATTGCAAAATTTAATAATTGATTATCGTGAAGCTTATATAAAAAATAATTAATTAAAAATTATAATACATAAGTAATTAATATGAATTTTTATAAAATAATAGATGACATACATGAACTAAATCACGTTATATGTATTCAACTATATTTAAAGATGTTAGTTAATTAAATAAGGTTAATATATTTTATTTACACTATTTTAAGTTTGTTTTATATAATTTATACACGTGATCAATTCACGATTGTATAAAGTGATTACAGTACATCTGAATGGTTTTCCGTCCGATGTACCTCTCGATCTGCTGACTATTATTTTTTTACAGCTTTCGATACTTTATTGTTATAAAATTCAGGTTAGCCGTTCGAGCATCATCAGATCTCCTTAAACTTGGAATATTACAGTTCTACCTGCGTTAATACATATAGGTTTTAACATGCACGATAACAAAGCATGGATTTGTTGTACACCAACACCCTTCCTTAACAAATAGATAGTTTTAATTATAATCCTCTATTCTGCTCTTCGCGGGAAAATATTTTAGTTTTATTTTAATTAGCAACTTAGTCAGTATGTCATTTTCTCAGAAAGGCAGTATATAAAATATATTATTTTCGTATCTTTTAATTCATCAATAATGTGATATTTATTGTCCATATACTTTATTTTCTTACTATTGTTTTAATTTTCTATCAATTTTAGGCATATTTAATTATCTTTAAAAATTGTAGTTTTAATGTCCTTTTCTTGAATAAATTTTTATATCAGTTTTTATAGCCATATACCTTCTTGGCACGTTTCTGCTATTGAAATATTCTGTAGAAGAGAGGGTGATACATGATTGTTTGGACAAACTCTGTTGATTGTCTCATTCATAAATTGTAATATATAATCGCTGTTGAACTTGTGGTCCTTTTGATTTTCAGCCCATTTAGCATCTGGTTATTCAATCATTTCCTCTGGATTCTCGCATTTTAGAACAAGTTCATGATTTTTCGATACTTTTAAGTAATGAACCAATCTTCTTGTTTAAATCCAGCTAATCATTTTAGGTTGTTTGTCTTGCTTGAATAAGATTCGTTATACTTCTACTAATATCTGGTCTTGTGTTGATTACTAAATATTATAGTGGTCTAATCAATAGTTAATACAGCACTGAATTTTTCATGGGAGATGTATTCTCAGAATCTTTTCAATCTTTGGTATTTAGTAGTGTGTAAAATAATTTTGCATCATATAATTCAAATGTTTTCGAAATGTCGTTGATGTACAGTACTTGTATTAAAAACTAAAATTCACTTTCATTTTTTCTAATTTTGACTCTTAGATATTTTTGGAAAAATCCTAGATCCACTAAATTAAATTTGTATTACAAAATAGGTAGTGTATTATTTATTGATGCTAGATTTTTATCAGCTATTAAAATATTCAAATGTATAATTATATAAACAGTATTGTTCTTATTCATTTTCATATATAAACTTTTATCGACGCTGCTATGTATAAATTTTTTAGTTTTATATGCATAATCGATCCTTTTATTCCAAATATTCATAGCTTATTTTAATCCATTCAATATGTTCTTTAATCTGCAAACCATAATCTGATTGTCTTCATTATTAATTTCGTAAACTTCTGCCTGTTACATTTGCAAAGTTTCATTTATTTTGCATCGAATACAATAAGCCCTGTTTGCCTGCAATGAGTAAGAGCTTAAATGTCGGTTATTTCACAACATGTACAAACACTTCATCGAAATATATACCGTATTTTTGCGAAAATCCATGTGTGACGAGTCTAGCTTTATATTTCTTTATTTTACCGTCGTCACTCATTTTTTCTTTCCAAAACTCAATTGCATGTGAGTTCTACCTTTTGGAGGAGGCACAATTTTCCACATATTACTTAATAAAATTGTACTGCATTGATATTTGCCATATATCTATTCACCGGAACTCCTTTGTTGTCTCTCGCGGATCTTCCTAGTTGAGGGTTTTGCATTTCTACTTTATTTTGTGTATTTTCATTAATTTCTTTACTTTCCTCGCGGCTTGTATAAAAAGATTCGTTTTCATTATCATTATTCATTTCAATGTTTTCTTGTTTAAAAGAAAATTTAATTTCTTCATCTACTTGAAATTTATTTTGATCTAAAAACACTGCATTGTGACTTACTTTCAACTTTTCTGTTGCTGTATTTAAAAATCTATAAGCTTTAGATTTATTCGAGTAGCTAATAAGAATGTAAGTTTCTTCTTTTATATCCAATTTTTTGCGGTATTCTTTGAGCATATGTACAAAGGCTTTACTTGCAAAAATATTTAAGTTTTCTACGTTCAGCTTTTCTTTAAACCAAAATTTATATGGTGTTTTTTAAAACCGATTTTGTTGGTAAGCGATTTTACAGGTAATTTGCTCTGGTAACAGTCTCACTCCAAAATTTTTTATACATATTCGCATTCAATAGCATGCATCTTGTCATTTTCATTAACTAGCAATTTTTCCTATCAGTAACTCTATTTTGCTGAGGGGAACATCCAGCTGTAAATTGCGTTTTTATTCCATAATCAGTCATGAACTCGTGTAAAATTTTACCAATACATTCTCTTTCTCGATCTGACTTTTTGCACTATTGGGGTTATCCAAATTATGTTTTCGTCATTTGCATAAATTGCTTTATAATTGGAAGTGCTTGGTTTTTAGTTTTCAATAAATAAATTGTTTTGTATCTGTAATAATCCTCAATAGACGTAAGGGAGTATTTGTTTCCACCCGATGTAATAATCTCTATCGAGCCACAAATGTCCATATGAATTAAGTTCAGTGTTGCCTCACTTTTATGCTGACATTTCTTCGGGAAAAATATACGAGACAACCTTCTCTTTCGCTGTATTCTTATACGCCCTGCCGGTCGAGTTCTGTATCTCTTAATCCTGCTGCTAATTTTTTATTAACTAAATCTTTAATTGTTGCAATATTTCGATGCCCAAATTTTCGATGTCACGTGTGCTGACAATTTTTATTATGATTGGCACTTAAAACTATGCAAACATTTTCATTAACTTTATTGACTTCATATAAATCTTCAATGACACGTTGCAACCGTTTGAATTTTACCGTCTTTTTACTACGTGCACTATTTTCAAAATTGATGGTAAAGTTTTCCTTTGTGAGCTTCCCTTACATAAATTAAATTAGATTCAAATGATGACACGTACAGTACGTTATTTATGTTTAAGTGTATACGCTTACGATCAACGATACATTTTATTATTTCTGCACCCTTTCCTTGAACTTCACTCAGTTTATCTGCTTCTGTTAGTCTCACAAATACTTTTACATAAGGATCAAAATTCGTAAAAAATACTTTAAAGTTAGTCATATGACTTGTTGATCCGGAATCTATGAACCTTTTTTCTTTGAAGTCTATTTATTTTCACACTGAACCTTGCATATGCATAGAACTCCGATGCTTCATTTTTTCAAACACTTTCATTTACCATGTATAATTTTTCCTTTTGACTACTGAAATTTATTTAACTGTATTATTTTTATTGTTCTTTTTAGTCTCCATACCTTATATTCTCTGCAGTCATATTTAAAGTACCATGATTTCTTACAGATAATGCAGCTTTTATTTGTCGATCTAAAGTTTTTATTTGCATTTTTTTAAAATTCTTTCTTACCGCTACATGTCATGTTCATTGTAGTTATTCACAGCGGAAAATTATCTCTTACGTCTTTTTGGCCCTTCGACTGTATATTCATCAATTATTTACATTTAATAAATTGAGAAATTATGTCTGTTTTGGGCCAACTTTCCAATGTCATAACCAGGGTGTTACATAATTCTGGAAGACTTCCAAGCAGTATTGCTGCAACTAAAATTATCGTCGAGTTCCATATAGAGAACATTGATTTGATTGACGAGGCTCGAAAAACTTGAGATGTGTGTTTCCAAATCACTAACTTCACTGAGGATTATTTTTTAATTTCTTAATTTTTTAATTTCAAAACTACCTTTATTCCTGTAGCTTTCTGGTTTAAATTTTTTAACTACTTGCACGCCACTTTTTCATCAGCAGCATGTCTTATGTGTGTAAGCTGAGAATCCTTAACAGATAAACCAATTCTTACACGTGCTTTGTCATTAGCTTTATTCCACGCTGCTAATTTAGCAGCTTCTTTAGGTTTAGGTTTTTTTTATCTATTATTACACTGTATATGCCTTCGTGCATCATCATCAGCTCCATCTTGTAGCTCCATACAGCATAATTTTCACTATTAAAATTTTGGATTGAACACCTGTATCTAGAACCTTTTTCCATTTCTCCTTATAAAGAAAAATTACACCAAAAATAAAACCAGACTTTTACATTAACACTGTAATGCACTTTTCTATAATCTAATTTATCAATCGCGCACTGACCTCTGGGTCCATAATTTGTCGGTTAATTAAATAAGGTTAATATATTTTATTTACACTATTTTAAGTTTGTTTTATATAATTTATACACGTGATCAATTCACGATTGTATAAAGTGATTACAGTACATCTGAATAGTTTTCCGTGCGATGTACCTCTCGATCTGCTGACTATTATTTTTTTACAGCTTTCGATACTTTATTGTTATAAAATTCAGTTTAGCCGTTCGAGCATCATCAGATCTCCTTAAACTTGGAATATTACAGTTCTACCTGCGTTAATCCGCACAGGTTTTAATGAAGCATGATCTATACATACAAAAAAAGACTAAAATTTTCGTTAATTACAGATATATTTCAGTAAGAACAAACATATTCGTACAGCACTTTGGAATGCTCGAATCAAATGGACTGTACATAAAATTTTTGTTTATTTTCGCGACTTTAGCTCGCGCTGGGGATTAAAGTTTCATATTAAGACTAATATTTCAAAAGTGCCCATTTTTTAGTTTTCAAGCATTCCAGAACGAGCATTTTCTGTTTCTCGAAAAATCTTCGATCGACAGAATTTTGGTACACGCCATTATCAGTCCGCTTTATCAAAAGCATGACGCCCAAAATTCATTGTAATATAGCTTGTCCTTGATAATTCGAACTGTAATTATATTTATTGTTAAGATTATAAATTTTGCCGTGAAACAAAAAGTAAGTGCTGATTGTTTTCGTTTCTTCATTTTTAGATTTTTCTTTCCCTTCTGTCACGCAATAATGAGAAGGTGGCTAATATTTAATCACGGTTTTTTAATTAATCAAACTGATATGTAAATAAAATTATAATAAATTTTAAAGGTATTTGAACATTAAATTTATTTGACTAATTAATCTATTCAAATATTTATGTATTTAAAACTTAATAATTATTTAAATTAAGAAACAAAAAATAATTATTTTTACTAATAGTAATTAAGATGCAAATATTTAATGCTCAACCGTTAAATATTGACTGTTTCTATTATTTAAATATATAATGATTTAGTGTAAATATTATGTTTTGGAGTGGAATACTATCATTCACTTTTTAATTATAATTACAACACAAGTATATTTAAAAAGTTTTCATCAAATGAATACGTTTAAAATTTTTTTTCATTGGATCAGTTGCATCTACTTACTATACTTAATAAATTAAAAAACTAATATTATATTGTATAATTAAATTTAATTAATATACCGTATACTTGAGTAACAGGAATATTTATAACATTCTTAAGTTCTTCAAGAATTTCGTAACTGATTTTTGCCCCTCCAGTTGCAAGTATCATAAGAGATGATAAATCGTATTTTTTTAGGACATCTGATTTGCATAAATAATTTAATATTAATCCAGAAAAGCTAACAAAATTAACCTAAGAACATAGAAAATGATGTACAGATTTATAATAACAATTTTAAGTAAATTTCATTAATTATTAAACGAATAATAACCTTATATTTTTCAATGTACATGCACGTTTCTTCAGGATCAAAATTTTCGTGTAAAATTCTTTTTGAAGCAGTTAGAACAGATTGAAATTGTGCCAATATTCCACTTATCCAATAAAGGGATGAATACCATATATATACTATGTTTTTATATGGTAAAATCGAGTAAGATTTGATATTCTCGTAAAATCTTTGATATGAATGTTGAACTGCTTTGGGATTTCCAGTCGTGCCCGATGAAAATATTAATAAGCAAACATCATTCGGATACACTTTTGGTAGTTGAAAATTAAGAACTTCATCCATCGTTTGTAATTCCATTACATCATTTAATGAGTCAACTTCAGAGTGTTTTCCAAATACAATAAATTTCACGTGAAGATTTTCTAATTTTGCAGCCTGTATTAAAATATCAATAGCACTTTCAGAAGCGAACATCAATTTTGGTTTTGTTAATTGAAGAAAATATTGGGCATTTTCTGAAAGAGATATAAATAAATTTATTTTTTCTACCTATTTCTATCCATTTGTATATGTATTTTTATATGGCAGAAAATAATAAATGGCATTATTTATTTACTTAAAGTAACATCATGGTTCCAAGGATTTTGTGTTGCTCCAACAAAAAAGGTTGCGAAAAAAGGAATATAAGTGTCCAAATGATTGTGTGTGCAAAGTCCAATTACGTCACCCCTTTTGAATCCTTCCTTTCGCATCCACAAAGCACAACGGATAATTTTATCCCGCATTTCTGCAAATGTGGTCTCTTTTTCGGTTTGAGCATCAATCTGACAAAATTAATTTTAATTTTTACAACAGAAAATAAATAGTTATTAAGTGTTTTTTATTCCACGATGGATTCTTATAATTATTATAATGAGTTTCTTCTAAAATTTATAAAATATATGTAAAAACCAATAAGCATCAAAAGCTGATAATGAATATATTCGCAATATTTTTTTTTCTTAAATATAAATTAATTGTTAAATTAAATATTTATTTTTATTACTCATTGAAAAATACTAAAACCTTACTAAATAAGCCTTTCAAATTTTTACACATATGTATAAATGTTTTGTATACTTAAAAGTACTACATCTAAATAATGTAATCATTAAATTAATTATTTTTTTAATATAAAATCGATTGTTTAGTTAAAAAATATAAATTACCTGACCAATTTGCTCTAAATTCTCACTTAATGCTTTCAAAAGAAGTTCGACAATTGATTTTTCTTGTACATCTGATACTTTCTTAACACTTTTGATTATATTCTTTTCGATGATAAAATTTGTATTCATCTATACAAATAACTTTTTCATTAAAAAAAATATTCTAAATAGATTTATAATATTCAAAATTATTCAACTTACATTACTTTCATTACATTCGACACTCATACTTATTGATTTTTCAATGAACACTTTCCACTGATAAATGATGAGTTGCACAGGTTATTATATCAATTTAATCATTGTAGCTCAGAATAATTTTGAAAATTAATAAGATACTAATCAAATAACGATAAGAGTGTGACGTATTTATTTTTATCTGTACTTTAAAAAATAAATATTAAATCGAACATAGAATACATACCATTTTTGCACACATTACTATATTCAATACATCCAATAATAAAGAAATTAATAATTTTTTATATAAAAGTATTATTTATATTGTAAGTAATTATTTATTTCATAGTTACATAGTTTAAAAAAAATATTTACAAAATTAATTATTAAACTATTTTATGAATAAATTTTGAATTGAAAAGATTAAAAAAAAATGTCAACAGAAACTACTTTCAATATTGAAGAACTTAACAAACACTTTTGACATTTAAATGGTAAATAAATCTCTTTTATAGAAAATTAAAAAAAAAATCCATTAATAATAGAAAAAATAAATTTTAGTGAATATTAATTAATAAATGTCGTTAATATTAAAATGTTAGTTAAAATGGTAAAATTAAAATATTTAATATTAGAATATAAAATAAAATTTTTGAATTAAAATGTTTAGTATTAAACTATATTATGTCATTATATTTACCTTATCGCGTGTATTTATTTATTATAAACGAAAACATATATTAATTCATTTAGTCGAACAAATATTAATTATCGAACTACATAAAATATATTTATTATTTTTCGTATAGCAAACGTAGTATATCAAAATACTTTATTGTAGCATTGTTAATCAGATTAATAGTTCGTGAATATTATGAAACTGAATTAATGATATTTTGTATAATTTTTAAAAAACAATAATAAATTAATTTAACAATTTTACTTGATATATAAAGGTGTAAGGATATAAATAGTTGTAAGCAAATATATTATTATGTACAATTTAATAAAGCAATTTTAAAAATAAATTGTAAAATTTATATTGTTTATATTTTCATAATCTTCACACATCTAAACAAGATTTTTATAAAAACTAAATTATGCTACAAAAAATATTATAATAATAATGTCCTTATTCGTCGAAAATTTTTGCTATTTCTTTAGCTGCTCTTCTATTCATTTTTGATGAAGAAGTTTGAGGAAGTTCGTCCATAAATTTTACGTGAGACAGTGTTTTGAATTTTCCTAATTCCGATGATAGTTTTATAAGTTCATCTTCTGTTACCTGTGAAATTAAAAAAAAGTAATTATGCCTTCATTCCTTGTAAAATACAATAAATATGTGTGACTCATATGTGTGACTCATATACTTCGATCAACATTGTTTATTAATTTTTGCATAGAATAATAAAATGTAACTTTGTATTTGATTTATTAAAATCTTATCTGGAATTTTCAACTAATCTATTAATTTTTAATAATAATAATAATAATAATTTAATACTAATAATAATTATGAACGTAATGTTTTATTTAAAAATTTTTTCAAATATTTTTATGCAATTTTTTTATTTTTTTTTTTGTCTTTTGAATAATATTAAATGATTTGATAAATAAAATAAAATAAAAAAAAATCTATTTTTTTATAAAATAAATAATTATTTATTACTTTTGCAAAACAATTATTCGATATATAAATAAAATAAAATTCAAACAAAAAAAAATATGTAAATAATAGCGTTGAAAAAAATTAGACGAAAAATCATCTTCTGTTACCTGAGGAATTAAAAAAAAATATGAAATTTAGTAGCCCTGAAGATTAAATATACAAAAGTTACAAACTTGGAATGGATCAAAATTACAAAAGTGAATAGGATGTACAATTTTGAGTTTCTGTACACATTTAATTTAATGTAAATTAAAATGAAATCGATTTAATTAATATTTATAATTTAGCTTACAAATTTAGGTGTTTAAATAATAGGTTATTAAATATTCAAAATTTTTCATTTTTATAAATGAAAATAATGGATAAGTGAAAAGATTTAATTTTCAATCGAAATAATGTATGAAACATACTTTTTTTAGGAACAAATTTACTCAATACAAATTCGTTTTATTATTATATTCTTTTCTAAAATTTATATTTATTATATTTATAAATTATGCTAGTTTATTATACCTACAAAAAAAGTTAAAAATAGCCTTTAGATGTAATACGTAACTTTTTTTTTTAAATTAAAGACATCAAATGAATTTTTACTCAATATTCATAAAGTTTTAAGATTATTTTTGTAAAATTTTAATAATCTGTTTTTTTTAATTAATATATCATTAGTTTACCTCCATTTGAGGATTTTTTTTAACCAAAGCAACAGGTGTTTCTGCATAAAGTTTGTGCTTAGCAGGTACAACTATTACTTCCATCACAGCTGGATGATTAATTAATAATTCTTCAACTTCAGAAGGGGAAACATGATGTCCAGAAACTTTTATCACTTCTTTTATTCTATCAATGATAAAAAATTCGCCATTTTCATCATAATATGCTATATCACCAGAGTGAAGCCAATCTGAAATCAAAACAATCACTTTATTTAAAAATATTCAATTTTGAATGTTTTTTTATACAGTATCTGAATATTGATAAACAATTATACCATTAATTCTTAAGTGTTAAGTACAGATATTTAGATTTATATTGATTTATTTTAAAATAAAGAATTAAAGGATGAGTTAATAATGGTTGTCATAAAGTACTGAAGTAATTGCAAACGTTTTAATTAGTCAGTTAAATATCGTAATTTTAAATAAAAATCATACATTATACTACCAATTGATTCATATTTAAAATTACTAATATCGAATCAATGTTTAATTTCAAGAACAAATTATGTAAATTTATCTAATAATTTATGAAGTATATAGTTTAAAGGTGTATTTTATATAATGAAACAAATTATTATAATTGATTTAACCTTCATCGTCGATCATTTCTTTGGTTGCTGCTTCATTATTTAAGTATCCGACCATTTTCCATGGTGCTTTAATACATAATTCTCCAGGCTGATTTGGACCGAGTACTTGACCATTTTCCAGATCTATTATTTTAAGTTCATAGTTGGAACATACAAAACCAACAGAATCGATGCTTTTGCATTTAAGTGTTTGCTTTAGGCAACATCCACATAGCTCTGACATTCCTACATTAAAAAAAATAAATTTGCATTAATTTTTTTCTTGGCGATGTTAGTTGCGGTAATATATCCAAATCAAGATAATTGACATTTTAAACTCATTTTAATCGGACATCTTTAATTTAAAAGGAATCAAATTCATATATTAAATAAGATCTTATTTAATTTTAATTCCGTGACTTTAGCATATTGAATATTAAAATTATTTATTAATATATTTTAATATTACAATATATTTTTATTGATATTTTTTAATAGTTTATCTTGGAAATTTTTCAATAATTTCTACTTTACATAAAGTTTGTTTTTAATTTTTTGAAATAAATTTCTTTTTAAATGATTGTTGTAATAGTTTGATTTTCAAATATTTGAACTTTAAATTTATTCGACTATTTGAGTATCAATGTATTTGAAACTTTATAATCTATTTTAGTAGGTAATAAAAAAATGTTTTCTTTTATAAAATTGAAACCCGGTATATAAAAGTTGTATATTTATTATTTTATATTTTTATATTTATATTCCATTTCACGTTATTATAATTTCAAAATTATAATTATATGATGTAAGTAGATTGAATAAAATTACATCAAATCAAAAAGCTTTACATTTTCTTTCTTTGTATTACTTGGTCGTATTTACCATAGTTACTGAATTATAAAACAAACTTCATGTTGTATAATTATAAGTAATCAATTTACCGAATACTTGGGTAACAGGAATATTAACAACTTTTTTAATTTCTTCAAGAATTTCGTAACTGACTTTTACACCGGCAGTTATAATTGCTTTAAGTGACGACAAATCATATTTTTTGAGAGCACCTGATTTACATAAGTAATTGAGAATGACTCCAGAAAAAATAGCACAGTTTACCTAATAATATATAAAATCATGAAATGTTTTATGGTAAAAATAGTATAGAAATTTCGTTAATAAGCTAGCAGATAGATGAACAAATAAATAACCTTATATTTTTCAATATACATGCATGTTTTTTCAGAATTAAAATGGTCGTGTAAAATTCTAGTAGAAACTGATAACACAAATTCAAACTGTGATAATACTCCACTTATCCAATAAAGGCATGAATAACATAAATATACCATGTTTTTATATGAAAAAATCAAGTAAGATTTGATATTCTCGTACAATCCTTGATATGAATGTTGAACTGCTTTGGGATTTCCAGTCGTACCTGATGAAAATATTATCAAAGCAATATCTTTTGAGTGTGCTTCTTCCAATTGGAAACCAAGAACTTCATTTTTCGTTTGCAATTCCATTATATCATTTAATGAGTCCATTTCAGAGTGTTTTCCAAATACAATAAATTTAACGTCAAGATTTTCCAATTTTCCAGCCTTTATTAGAATATCGATAGCACTTTCACAAGCGAACATTAATTTTGGCTTCGTTAATTGAAAAAAATATTGGGCTTCTTCTAAAATAGAAATAGTTGAAATTATTCTCTGTAAATGTTTGTATATGAACAATAAAATAATAAAAGTTATTGTTTATTTACTTAAAGAAATATCGTGGTACCAAGGATTTTGTGTTGCTCCAACAAAAAAGGTTGCGAAAAAAGGAATATAAGTGTCCAAATGATTGTGTGTGCAAAGTCCAATTACGTCACCCCTTTTGAATCCTTCCTTTCGCATCCACAAAGCACAACGAATACTCTTATCCCGCATTTCCGCAAATGTGGTCTCTTTTTCGGTTTGAGCATCAATCTATCAATGAATTTTAATTTTTTAATCAATAAAATTAAAAATTATTAGTTATTTTTTATTTTTAAATAAGTTAGCATTTGTTTATTCTGAAGCATATTACTATTATAATTTATTTGTTATTCTTTGAAAAATTTTTAATTAATTCACAAATTTCCGCTGATAATCTGTTTTAAGAAAGGATAGCAGCAATTATAGTTTTTCACGAGCATGAAAATATAATTTAAAAATGAATTTTAATTTACAAATGAGTTCGAATTGATAAATAACTCAATTTAGAAGCTTAAATATTTCAAAATTTTGAATTTTTTATTTTAAGATATTTATTTCATGATTAGTTCCAATGATATTGATAAAATATAAGTTTTTATTACATAGTTATTCTATAAAACTTTCTTAACTTTAATAAATTGAATGATAAAATATTCATTTTAGATGTAAAAAATAAGAAATGGCAGAAATTTTGTTGTTAGCCCAATATTTCAACGAGTTGGTTTCTCATCAATGTGAAGGCCTTAAAAATAATTTTCTATTGTTTATCAACCAATGCCAATTTATTTAATGAGTTTGCTTTCAGTCTGAATAACCACGCCTGTATGTTACAAACAAAAACATGAGCTAAGCGAAAGCATCAAGACGGTGATATATAAAAGCATCAAACAGACTCTCGTTACCCGTGCTCAGATAGCTTCTACAATGTAGGCAATGCTTACATATATTGGCAAAAAAGGCAAAAAATAGCGGTAGTTTTATCTGGATTCCCGCACATCTAGTTGGTATAGGAAGCGAAAACGTCACCACTTTAGCTAAGAAAGGCGCCATGTACATCAAGACTATTCTATAAATTATAAATTGGATATTCCAAAACGGGAACTAAAATAGGCCATTCCTGCATGATTGCAAGCGGAAAATAAGTCAAGAAGGAGCTACGCTAGGGAACTCAGATCGTACTACGATTAATTGGTACCGAAGCACCCCTTGTATAATTCACCCCTTATAAACTCAGTAGGCTGCGAAGACAGGAAATAAGAGGGGTGATAAACCAGTTTACGGGACACTGGAATTCGGATATTACCTACATTTTCTAGATAGCGAAAGAGACAGGGACTTCAGCATCTTTTGGACAGATTAGAAGCTAGCACGAAACGAACAATGTAATCGGTAATGAATAATCCACAGACCCGCTTACGCTATGGTTGTACCAAAGCATGTCAAAAATGATTAAAACCGGAAGTTCGGGTCGGGGTCTTGAGGAACTCGACTATGCCTCGCTTGGAACGATAGTCGTGTGCTGGAAATGGAAGGCCGTAACGGCGACCAATTTATGACATTTACATATGTCTGAAGCAGGGATTCGGGAACTATGAGGAGGCCTGAGTATCAGAGCGATAACCATATGTCTATATTACATAACATTACATTAAATTTCAACTAGTGTCGAGTTATTGTTCATGAAACATTATAATTAAACATAATATTTAATACTTAATTTATAATGTTAAGGAGTAATAAAAATGTTTCTTATCATCAACATCTCCATTATTAATTTCAATTTTCATATAATTAATCATTTTCTACCGTTGTCTTTTTTTACAAATAGTTTTTTTAATAACAATGAAAAGGAATAAAATTAATGGATCGAGTAATAAAATTATACATAAAATAAAATATTTTTGTTTTTTTAACATTCAAATTTTTAAATTGTTCTAAAAATGTATAAAAAACAGTTTAATATTATAAAACGATTAACTCGATAAAGTTTGCAAAAATATACACAGGAATCGTTTATCATATTTTAATATCAATATTTTTTTATATCATTAAAAAATATTTTTAAGCAATTGATAATTTATACTTATTTTTTGATATATGATAACAATAAGTAGCCGGATCTATTATACAGTTTGCTGTTTTTTTACATGTATTATACAAATATTATATAAGTATAATATGCAAATTTTTTAAAATAAAATTTAATTTCTCAATGCAAAATGCTAAATAAATTCGGTATACTATATATGTAACATAAAATTGAATGTCGGTTAAAATTGTATGGCAAAATAAATGACTGTTTTTAATTATAACACTTTTATTTTCATTGAAATTATTGTATTATTAGAAATTATAAGTATAGATACAATATTATATGTTCGGTAATTTTTTTTTAATATTATATTACATTCAAATACCACTGTTTATTATGAAGTATTAAATAAAATAAAATTATTAATTACAAAAGACGTATGGTAAATATATATATATATATACTTGAGGTGTAATGATTATAATTTTTAACATGCTCTTTAAGAATATACTTTACATCAGAAAATTACAATTAAAAATTTTTTTTTCAAAATTACAGACATGTACTATATAATATATAATAAAATTTATATTATATATTATAATACTACCTTTTATTTTATAAACAATAATTATTTTATTATTTAAATTAAATAATTTGATATTTTATATATATATTAATACTCACTGCTGTAACATTTATAAATTTAAATGCATTATTTTTAAAAATTGTAAATAAAAATATAGTTTTTAAGACAAAATTAAAAGTTATATATTAATGTAAAACTGTTAAATAATAAAACATTTTTTCTTACAAGATATTAAATAAATTTTTTACATTTGTTTTTTTATTTTTATTCATTAAAGATTATTAGAAAATTCTTAAATATACTTCTGATTTTAACACATAAGTAGATTTTTCTTAAACAATTTTAATTACATTTGTTACGTATGTAACGCAATTCGACATACTTAATAATTAAAACTATTTGGATTATGAACGGAATTATAAAGTAACATAAAACGTAGCGTAAAATATCGTTGACGATTAAGGTTAAGTAAATATTGATCGTTGGAAATTCGGCAACGAGATCAGTATAATCTATATTGACCAATATATTGGGAAATAATGGTGAAGAAAAGCTGATGATATGAAACAAAATGCTAATCGAAACTAAAAAAAGGGAAGAGCTCCCGGTGAGAGGGCCCGCAAAGGTTAGCAGTTTTATCAAAATACGAACTAATAAATAAAATCAAGATGAAGAGGATTTCAATTTTCGATTCGAGGTTTGATCGAGACGATTTCAAAGGAACAGGATTCTGGTTCGGGTTCGAGTCGAATTAATAACGCTATCCACAACTTATATTTTGACCGATTAATATCACAATTGTAATCGTCACTTCGATTTAACAGCCGCGAACGTAGAGACTAAAATGTATCACACGTCACATATTTAATCTATCTCTTCCAATTTATTGGATATAAATCGGCACGTAAATCGCGAAAAATTGTTTTTATTGATTAATTACTCCAATTCTCAAAAAGGTTAGAGCGATTTGCCCGCTTGAGCTACGGCAGAAACGCGATTGGGAAATAAATAATAAATAAATAATAAAAGTTACGTCGAAAAATTAAATACGTAACGCATTCTTTGATTTCTAGAAAAAAAAATAATTATTGCGAATTGAAATATTGTTAGAATGATAATGTATTAATTTATGTGAATTTAATGATGGTTTTCAATTTTTTAATTTATTATTCTATTATAGGTATAAGTATTGATATTTATTACATATAAAACAGCTTAAAAAATATTAATATGGTATTAATATAATAATATTACGGTCAGGTGTAAAAGTAGGTGTATGTGCGCGATCGAAAAATTAGGCAATTCACGTTTAAAATATAAATTTTCGAAAACCAGATATTATTGATTTAAAAATAATAGACTGCTTGTCGCCTCGAGAACCAAGTGTTTCGGGTTAAGCGAGCGGTTATTTTTAATTTACGTATATTGTATCCAAGCTAGATATCGAATTAAAATTTACACGAGATAAATATTTTATAGTATTTTCAAATAAAATTTAAGATAGCTTGCTAGTAATATACATGGGCTGTCGACGAAGTATCGAGTTTTTTTTTCTTTTTGCGACTGATGGTCGTAATGATTTGGAAGAAATCTTAAAACGTAGAGGAAAACTTTTTTCGTTTGCCCCTTTCTTATTTGTTTTTTCGATAATTTGAAGGGGCAGAACTTTACTTCGTGCGAAGCATGTTTTTCGGTATTTGGACACGGCGTTATGGAGCGACTACTAAAGCAGCGTTACGCGATAAAATTTTGTTTGCAACTTAAATAAAAATACGGAAACATTTCAAATATTACAAAAGGCTTATAAAGGCAATTGTATGTCTAAATTGCATTGCGGAAAATGGCAAAGAGTTTTCAAAGAGAGCCGGGAAAATATCGTCGATGAGTCCAAAAAGCTCTCGAATCTTATCGAACACTCGCCACGTGCTAAAAATTTAAAATTCGAACTGCTGATTAAAAATTAGAGTATTCGCAGAAAAGCTGAATTTAACAAGATCTACGGTGCATAATATAGTGCAAAAAGATCGTGCGAAAACATCAAAGCTTAGGAGTTTCAGACTGCCTTTAAGACCTGGAGAACTTAGCGTCGTAAATGCATTCATGCAGAAGAAAATTATTTTAAAGAATTTTAAAATTACTCTCACTTTCTCAGTCACAAGCCTTCTGTGCACCTCTGCTAGTTCGCACATTCCCTCTCACTCTATCATACGTTCACGTGCTTACTTACCATCTCTCTCACTCATTTGACAACTGATCTTCTAAGTTTTACGCTCTCTTTATTCCTTTTAATTGTATATTGTAAATTGTCATTTGTCAGATGCATACAACACAGGATTTCGGTTGTGTAAAATAATTAATATAGTAAATTCATTTCGCGATATTCTCAAGGTCGAGGTTTTCATAAATAAAATTCAGGTTGAGTGGATGGACGTACGAGGTCAACCGAGTGATTATTAATGGAATGTCGTAGAATCCAGTGCTTGATATAAATGTGCAACCACTAGCAGAAGTCTAAAAGATATACTTAAGAGATATGCCGCTGAAGAAAAATATGAGATCAGACGCATCAGTCGTCTAGAAGTTAAATTGAAAGTGACGCAAAGATATAGATGTATTTTAACTAGTATTTGGCTTTTTCTGTCCAACAACAAACCAATGGTTTCTTTCGACAAGGCTATAAGTTTTGTGTGAAACCTAAAATAGAAAAAGAATAGAATTTGTGCCACGCGCTTTATAGAATTATAAAAAAATTGTTATCAGCTAATTATCCAGTAGCAGAAGCCGAACAAATCAAAATATATAATTTACAAAATTAATAAGTGGTTGGTGTGAGCAGTTTATTCGCATAAAATAAGAAAAATGCAAATTAATCTAAATCAAGAAACTCGAGTATCTAA
>JACCHV010000099.1:0-5000 GCA_018907245.1 Eupristina koningsbergeri
CCCTTCCTTTTTTTTATCCTACAATGAAAACTACGCATCGCTATCACAGAACAGTAAATAAGAGAATGTTAAGTTCAATTCTTTACACAAGAAACAAACATGGTGGTTAAAAAATCTTTTCTCTCTCTCGCACTTCCGAAGCGATTTTAGCGCTCCCAGTGGACACACGGGAAAATCAAATTGAATTCGGTTTTGGTGAAAAACTAAAAGTCGCTATTATCAATTACAGGACTATTAGTATGATTATATATGTATATAATATTAAAATTCATATTTATTATTTGTATTTGTATTATATTGTTAAATAAAAAAAAATTAAAATATCAAAAGTATATATTACTAAAATAAATTAACTTTAAATAAATACATTTTTTAGTGCATATTTATTTCATAAATTCATTATTTATATATTTGTGAGTGTATAAACATTACAATATAAAAAAAATCCAAAAAATTTAACTTTAATTGAATAAAAAGACTTTATTTAATCTTTACCATGAAATTATGAAAATAAAATGATGTTAAATTAGATAGATGTTATTAACAACGATTTGTAATTATATAACAAAGTTTTAATCATTTTAGATAATATATTTCTTAATTATATTCCTGATGAAATATAAAGATTCTTCGCTTTAACATTGATTTAGGCTTTAATTAGTTCGTATGGGAATTCAGAGGATTGCGTGGAAACAGGCAGATTATTTTAATGAAATAAATAAAGAAATTGAGCCACATACAAGGTTTATTGGCTCCGCTTATACATAGGTATAAAAAATCCCTCATGCGGGAGGGGAAAAAGCCGCGCTAATACTTATCACTATTTGCGCTGGGCGGAGGTGACGCTCGCTGCTGCCGCCTTGGGCTGGCGTCCTCCGCAGAGACCGCGATGGAAGAGTCGCGTGTGAAAGTCTCTCTCGGCTGCATCCTCCTCATGGTTGATCGGCTCACAGAGAATCACCTGGTGATTCAGTCGCTGCGCGAGGGTACTCCTCCAGGCGTGTGTTGGAGAAAACTTTGCGCCCTTGCGCAAATACCCTCTGTATGCTTACGCACACTCACACACAACACACACGCCTACTCACACGATAAATTCGCCGTTGGGTGATTAGCAGATCACCTTTACCGAGCGCAATGCAGGAGGAATCACAATACTAGCGTGATGCTATATAAACGCACAGTGCCAATTCAAAAAAGGACGGAAGCGCGCAATGAGAAGCCTCGATCGAGAATGAAAGTTCTCGGCAAACGGAAAACGCATTTTCTTCCGCAGAAACCGGACCGCAACAAAATTTTGGGCCGCCCGCCGTATTGAGCTTCGCGCGGTCACTTTCGTATTTTCGAGAAAGTGCGTTGAACAAACTTTAATACGTATTATTTAATTTTCTATTGATAAAATCATAATTTTATAATTACATTCAAATATTTATTATTATTTTATTAATTTTATTATAATGATATATATGTAGCTTGATAAAATATTATGCACTAAATTTGATATATATTTTCTGATATCACTCCTGACATACACTAATAATGTTAATAACAATAAATTTGTTCGTATTAAAATATTATTATTTTACTGAACGCGACTTCTGAAGTTGTTTTAATCTTTGTAGATTTTAGATTTATCATTCATAAAGTTATAAATGTATAAATTAAACAGATTTTTATATTAATTAATATTTTCTATTTTAAATATTGTGTAAATGAAAGAAAGGAAGAGAGAACGGCTACCGTAGAAATGACGGACAGAGTAAGTAAGAGCAAGAGAGAGAAAACATAAAGCAAGAAAGACATCGTCTAGTACAACACAGATACACCGAATACATCATATTGTATGACATAGAGAGAGAGAGAGAGAGAGGATAGACAGAGTAAAAGAATTGATTGAACGAAGCCATAACTGAATAAGAAGCGTGAAAAAAACTCAAAATTTAAAAATGTGAGATAGAGAGAAACAGATGACAGGTACACTTGTTTCATAGTACATCAAAACATCAGCATATTCTACTGGAGCCAGAAATCAAAGCTTCGCAATATGACTATTTTCTTATATTTTTGTTTTTCGTCGCACATAATGTTGTAACATCTATATTAAAAAGGAATATTGTCATATCTTTTTAAATAAATTTGAATATCTTTACGGGTTTGATTTCGTTTGCTTGTACAATTTTCCCTATGAATGGTCCGACCGACGAATAGCATTAACTCCCGATTTTTCTTAAACATATGATGCCAACGAACTACAATTTGTTAGAATTGATTTTTTCAATTGAAATTTCTTTTTTCAATTAACAGATACATCCCCTTATTAATTTAAACAATAATATTTACAAAATTCATCTATGAATCTGAAATATCAAAAAAATATACGACAAAGTCTAGCTTTCGCATTAGCGTATTAACCGTTTTGGATTAAAAAAAAGTTAAATTTTATGATTTAAGGTATTTCGCTTAAAACTTGTCATAGATGGTTTCAGTAAGTATTATTGTTTAAATGAGTAGTGGAATGTATCTGTTACTTGAAAAATTAGTTTAAAATTAGTAGAAATGCTTTTGATTATAAAATTTAACTTTTTTTTAATCCAAAACGGCTAATACGCTAATTCAAAAGCTAGACTTTGTCGTTTGTTTTTTTCATATTTCAGATTCATAGATGAATTTTTTATATATCATTGTAACTCTGTAATCAGGATTCAGTTGAACATGCTCATGCAAAAATACGCGGTAGAGGTGGATTTAACGTCAATCCGACTTATAGAATGTATAGATTGTCAATTCGACACATTCTTAGTACCGCGTATATACAAATAAGTATAAATTGTAATACATACTCAAATAGTAATGAAGAAAATATATGTTTCGAAAAATATAATAGTATAGAGTTTACAAATAATTCCTTTTATGAATGTGAAAGGAATGAACTAAATGAATACAACAATGAGATAAAAGCACTTCAGTTTCTGGAGATGCATGCAGAAATTAATAAAAATAGTGCAGGAGATATTTCAAATAAATATTTGTTTGAAAAAAATGCTATTGTATTCTTTGCCGGTTACGTTGCCCGAAAATGTTTATTGAAATATCCCTGCTTTGAATGTGAGAATTTCTTCATTAAAAATGCAAATGATCCTTTCTCAGTAGATGAACAATATTTATTCAATAGAGATTATATGCATTCCAATGAGGAAATACCACATTTAACGTTTTTGACAAGACCGTCAGAAGCGTTAACTGAAATAATAAATTGCCAGCTAGAAAATTTTGTACTCATTCACGAGCAAATATGGCAAAATAAAAATATTTTATCGGAATTAAAAGAAGTAATAGAAGAAACGACTTCATTAAAGTTTCCAAAATGGTTTGATCGCGAACATAATTGCTATGAGCATCGAATTTATGCTCTACAATGTTTATTAATTGTTAAAATTCATGCTACTGCTCGGGAACATAATAAGAGTACAAAAATTTTTAGTAAACGATATTTAAAACAAAACAATCGTAAATTAAAGAATATTATGCATCTTTAATGTAATTAAATTTTAATTACATTAAAGATGCATAATGTAATTAAAATAATGTAAAAAGCATGTATATTTTTCACGTTTTTTCGTAAATATTATTGTAAATATATTGTAAAAATATAATTTATTAATCATTAATATAATGTAATTTATGTATTTAATTGTATAAAATTCAAAATGTAAATATAAATGTAAATATAATTTAAATAACTTTAGATAGCATGTATTGGCTTTTTCCGTCTGAGAGCAAGTGGACGGTTTTTTATGCCGAGAAAGTAAGCTTTCTGCGAAGGCTGAAATAGGGTAAAAAATATAATGTTTAATATGCGATTTTACTTGGTTAAAAATAAATGTAATCGGCAATTTATCGACTAGCCGACGGCGAAATAATAAAATGTAATTCATAAAAAATTTTGATCTTTATACACGAATCAAATATATGTATTGTCTTGCAATTAAAATTTGTTATTTATTTAATTTCATTTGATATTAATATATTAAATTAATTTAATTTTCTATAGATTTTTTATTGAATGTAATAATCATTAATCATCATATAATCATAATAGCATTTATCAATAATCATTACTCGATGAAAGTTAAAAACATTATTAGAATCAATGTTTGTAACAATTTTTAACAAACATCATTAACATGCATGATTTTAACTTCAATTTTGATAATACAGTTAATAGTACTTACTGTTTTAATTTATATAATTTACAATTTTATTCAACAGAACTAACAATTATTCATAAAAGTGATAATTTTAAATTTTTATTATTCATATGTAAGATTTGAATATCAATTTTAATGGTACATTGGAAAAAATGTCTAGTTTTTGCTAAAATCAATAATATCTTACTCGATGAAAGTTAAAAACATTATTAGAATCAATGTTTGTAACAATTTTTAACAAGCATCATTAACATGCATGATTTTAATTTCAATTTTGATAATACAGTTAATAAAAGTTATAGTTTTACTCAAATTACTCAAGATATTACTCTGTGAAATTGAATACTACATATAAATTTGGTATTTTAAATGTTCATCATTAAATATATAATTGAACATCATTTATAATAAGACAAATAATGAATGTTTAGATTTATTTAAAATCAATTACAATTTTATTTCATAAAGTTAAAAATACAAAATAAATTATTATTATTAGTTATTTTTCCAATCTCTTATTAAAGGAATAATTTTGATATCAATTTTTGTAATACCAGAGATGAATTGGGAGATTGCGCGGTAGCATAGGGAAGGGTGTCCACAAAATTCGGTGGCAAGAAGGTGCTGCCTCTTACGGATGCCCATGGATATGCCCATTGGAAGCATGGTGGGGATAAGAAAAGGCATAGCGGGGTTCGTCGTATGACCAGAGATGAAAATTAAATACGAATTTGTAAAAATGAAAGACGATCGGCCGAGCAGAAGCAGCTTTTTCAAATCAAACACATACGCAAC
>JACCHV010000099.1:7500-55512 GCA_018907245.1 Eupristina koningsbergeri
TACATTGTTGTATAATATAAACGTGTATATATCATTCATTTCTATAAAAATAAATTTTTCATTTAGGTAATCAAAAACTTAAAACATGGACACGGACATCGGTAAGGCATGCTGGCCTTTGTATCAAGCATTTTAAGAATGAAGATTTATTTCAAGGGAAAAACATGCGTTTAGAATTGAATTCAAATCCTATTCATTGGACTTCAACTCAAAATATATTACAAAAACAGGTATATATAATTATTATATTTTATATAAATTTTATATGTTATAATAACAATATAATTATATATATAATTATATAATTACAGAAATATATAATAATGTATATAAAATTATTTTAAAATTTAGATAATGTTGTATTTATCATTTTATTTTATTTTATTAATAAAAGGTGGATGAACAAGCAATTGTCTCAACTTCTGCCACTTTATTTACAATGGAAGCCCAACAACAACTACCAGTTCAGCAACGCGACGAAGAGAATCGTGGATTGTTACCCGAGATCACAGCTGATCGAAATCAAGAAACCGAAAAAGTAAGTAAAAATTTAGATAAATGCGTTTTAAAAAATTATAAGAAACCTCTCAGGGTGTATTTATCACCTTTACAAAAAAAAACATGTACAGGAAACTGTAAATCATTTCTTTTTAAATTAAAAACTTCGAATTTACACTTAGAAAATAAAGTTAAAGAATTGAAACATAAATTAATTTTAGAGATTAGAAAAAATCGCAGATTAAAAAAAAAATTTTTAAAAAGAAATGATACTTTTAATTTAGAAAAATTTATTGATAGTAAAGAATTAAAACCGGTTGCAAAAACTATGATAAAATTACAATTGCATGACAATCAGAGATACGCGAGTGATGAAAAAGATTTGGCGAAACAGATGTATTTTTATTCGGCTTCGTGTTATTCAAAATTACGTTCCGCCGGTTTAAATTTACCACATGAAGCCACTGTTCGGGGATGGGTTTCAAAATTAGAAGTTTATCCGGGTATAAATAAAATTATTTTCCTAAAATTAAATGATTTTTTAAATAAATTAAACAGCGAAGAGCGGATATGCGGTTTGAAATTTGACGAAATGTCGATTAAGCAATTCGAAGAGTACAGTAAAAAGCAAGATTTGATCGAAGGTCTTGTTGACTTAGGATTAGATTGTAGAAGCCGTTCGGTGGCAAAACATGCCCTCTTATTTATTGTTGATAGTTTAAATGCACAAAATCGATGGAGTCAATTTGTGGCTTTTTATTTTACGGAAAACGGGATTTCGTGCGAGCAATTAATAGAAATTATTCCAAACATTCTTAATGAATTACGGGAATGCGGTGCTGATGTGCGGACCATTACGTGTGATCAACACGTCGTGAATCAACAATTATTCAAAACTTTTGATGTTACCGCGGATAAACCTTTTTTTTATTTTGATAGTAAAAAATATTACGCGATTTTTGATTGGCCGCACTTAATTAAAAGATTAGTTTCCCATTTAAGAACATATAAAAATATATACATAAATAATTCTATTATAGTTTCTTTTAACGATTTAATTTTATCATGGGAACACGATAAATCCCATACAACTTCTAATTTATTAAATCATTTAACGAATATACATTTTTTTCCCAATTCTTTTGAATCCATGAAAGTAAAATATTCTTTTCAATTATTAAGCCGAAAAATGGCTTGCGCGATTAAATTAGCTGCTGAGGATCCATATGTTTCGGCAAATTCCGATACTTTAAGAGTTTCGGCCGATTTTGTCGAAAAAATGGATCGCGTAATTGATGCATGTAATTCGTATTCTTTGCGAACGGTTCATAAGCAGAAACGTCCACTTTCAAAAAATAATCCTGACATTCAAGCGACGTTAAAAGAATTTGTTGATTGGTCCGAACTATGGACAATTAACACTAATTCTAAATGTAAGAAGCCACCTTGTTTTCCGGGAGTTAAACAAACTGTAAATGCTATTTTATCGGTATTTGAAGATATTAAATTCATTTACCCCAATTTTGAATTAGCAACAGCTCTTTGCAATCAAGATTCTGTAGAGCATGCTCATTCAAAATTACGGGCAAGGGGTGGCTTTAATCCAAATCCTACCTGCCGTATGTATAGATTGGCCTTTAGGCATATTTTATCAACAAATTTAATTTCTTTAAGTAATAATTGTAACTGTTTTATAGAAAATGACGATAATCAAATAAATAATATTAATTTTATTAATAATAAAGTAGTTGATGTAACTTTCGAATTAGATAATGTAGAATTAAATGAAACTTTTGAAATAAATCAAGCGCTTGAATTAATGAATTTATTTGATGAAATGGACGAAAATAATATAGTTGAGATAGGTGAAAAATACTTATTCGAAAAAAATGCGATAGTATTTTTTGCCGGCTATATAGCAAGAAAATGTATTCAGAAATATAAGTGTGACGAATGTCGATTTTCATTAACAAAAAATGCAAGTGATGTTTTAAATATTAATGAAAAATATATATCCTTTAGAGAATATTCGCATTCGATTGATGAAATTTCTCATTCCTCATATTTAACTCGACCATCAAATGAATATGTTGAAATTGTAAATAGTCAACTTGAAGCTTTCACACTATATCATGAAAGCGTTTGGCAAAAAAGAAATTTATTAAATATATTACAAAATTTAATAGAAGAAATAGTAAATAAAAAATATCCACAATGGTTTAATAAAGAAAATAATTGTTATGTACATAGATTATATGCTTTGTATTTTTTGCTGCTTGTAAAAATTCATGCCACAGCACGAGATCATAATAATAGTAGGAGAGCTTCAAGAAATAATTTATCACATAATAGAAAATTAAAAAATATTTTACATATATAATTTTGTTGTTTTTGTACTTACTTTTAAAATAATTAACAATTGCATTATATTATTATATTTATTATTATTGTATTAAAAAAAGTTTAAAGTATTTTTTAATTAAAAAAAATTATAGATATCACTAAATTATAAAATGTATGTAAATCATGTGTAAATAAAACAAAAAAATTTTTGTCAAATTTTAGAATGATGTAAATTTTAAATGTAAATCCATGTTTAATTTTTTATGTAATACATTTTATAATTTATAAAATAGCTTATCAATGTAACTATGTAGTCACAATTTATGTACATGTTTTTTTTTAAGCGGATGTCAATTATAAGATTAATAATGTATAAATGTAAATTATTTTATTTTTTAAATATTATGTAAAATAAAAATGAGATTCTCTTTATAATATTATTGTAATGTTTTAAGTTTGTAAATAATTGTATTTATTTTATACTGTATAATTGTAAAATTAGTTTTTAATTTTCACAATTGTAATTTTTTTAATATCTCATGTATAATTTGATAGTGATTATATATACATTATTAATATGTTTTATAATAAATGTAATAATAAAATCTTGTTTGTCAAATCATAGAATGATGTAAATTATAAATGTAAATTCATGTTTAATTTTTTATGTCATACATTTTATAATTTATAAAATAGCTTATCAATGTATCTGTAATCACAATTTATGTACATGTTTTTTTTAAAGCGGATGTCAATTATAAAATTAATAATGTATAAATGTAAATTATTTTATTTTTTAAATATTATGTAAAATAAAAATGAGATTCTCTTTATAATATTATTGTAACGTTTTAAGTTTGTAAATAATTGTATTTATTTTATACTGTATAATTGTAATATTAGTTTTTAATTTTCACAATTGTAATTTTTTTAATATCTCATGTATAATTTGATAGTGATTATATATACATTATTAATATGTTTTATAATAAATGTAATAAGAAAATCTATTGTACATATATGTTAAATGAAATTGTGATAAATAGAGTAGTAAAATTGTTTGTATACAAATATTAATTACTATTGTATGAATGTATCAGTAAAATAAGTTAGAACTATAATCGTGTCACTTTTGCTATTAAATAAATTATTTTATTTCTTATAACCATCGCTTACAGAATATATAGTGTTATAATATTTTCAAAACTTTTGTAAAAAACAACATATTAAACAAAAAATATTGTTCTTAAAAGATTTTAAACATAATCACACCACAAAACTTAATATATAAATGTCACAAATATATAACTGTCACACATTTCTGAAATTAATTTCAGTCATAATATTTATAATTTTATAATAATTATTTAGGCACTTAATAAAACTTAAACTTAATGTATTTGATGTAATTATTTTTCTTCAATAAAATCAAAATGATTTTTTATAATTGTAAAATAATTGTAAAAAATCATTTATGTAAATTCGTGGGCACATTTGATTATGAAATAAAAGGTTATAAACGTACATAAAGAAATGTATATAGAAACTGCCTTCTTCCCCTATTCTTAATATAAAGTTGTGGTGGGGATTATGCCCATGGTTTCATTCATTTCTTACGGGCATTTCCGTTAGTACATTTTAAATCAACCAGGTTTGCAGCGATCGCCTCGTGTACACATTTTTAACACGTAAGGCTCAATCTCCCTTTTCATCTCTGGTAATACATTTACAAAAATAATAATATAGCTTGCAATCACTAAAAATTTACTTGAAGAAAGTTATACGAACTCTTAACATCAATGATTGTAGTTATTTATAGCAAATAACATTCAGACGAATAATTATAATTTAATTTATCCATACATTTAATAAAAGTAATAGTTTTATTTGCAATCACTCACAATTTACTCGATAGAAGTAATTTGTTCAAATAAAATCAATATTTATAACTATTCATGAAAAATAGCACTAAGATGAATTATTTTATTATCAATTATAATACTACAATTAACAAAAATTATAATGTTACTGGAGTCATTTACAATTACATTGAATAAAATTTCCAATTTAAATAACTTTTTTATTATTGAATAAATTTAATAATTTAATTTTAATATTTTTGTTATAAATGTAAGCTTTTTAGTTATTGTTTCAATATATTCTTGAAATAAGTGATTTTATTAAAATTGATAATTAAATATCAAGATTTATATTGTTATTATTCATTTTATATAATGAAAGAAATGTTATTGTATTCATTTTATTTTATAAATTATTTATTTTAATATTTTAAATGTACATATGATTTATTTTAATAATTTTCTTACACATATATAATATAGTAAATTATGTAAATAATAATGGAGGTTATGTGACACAAATTTGACAGGACACACATAAAAAGAAAAATTTTAAGTCCATATTATATAAACAGATACATTTACACATAAAAATACTTTTAAAAACTTAAATTAAAAAATTCCTAATTATATGAAGGTGGTAGATATATTTTTTAAATTAAAAAAGATAAAATGTTAATATATAAAATAAAGAAAGATTTTTGAAATATCCAAAAAGAAAACTTGTATTATATTTGAATTCAAATATTAAGGCTAACTTCATTGCATTTCACATTGAATGCAGTAGGGAGAGTGCTTAACTTCACTCTGTACTCCCCTTAACTGCTGCTCGAACAAGAAATGTACTTTGTTAAACAGCCGCTAGGTTTTTGGGAACAAATGTTTAACACGGTCATCAGCAATCTCTCTAATAATCTCTGTAAATACTATAATTCTGCTCATTTACAAAATGTGTTAAGCAATAAAATAATAAATAAACAAAGAGAAGACACAGCATCTGAAATCACTCAAGTGGACGTTTGTATTCAAGTGACAGTATCCTTACTAGTAAAAAATTTATTGGGTAAACTCACTTATTTTATTAATTTTAATAAGTGTTGCAATTTAATTCTTATTAATATTCTCGTCTTTTTTTTATCCTACAATGAAAACCGCGCATCGCGATTAAGCTCTAATATATTTTTAGACATTTCTAGGACTAGGATTCTTATCTTGTATGGTGTGTTCCAGGGTATTGCCAAGCCGTTGCACAGTATATAAAAACTCGCAATTTCGCTCACGTATTGAGATGTGTGTATGCCTATACTGATGCTTTACTGATTATTAATTTGTGCTATATCGAGTCATCGTTTTTTTTCCTGGAAACCTATTTACTTTATAGAGGTTTTTCTTAATGTCATTCAAAAATTTTCTGTATTTTTAAATTAAGTGAAATTGCTAAATAAAATGTATCATTTATATTAAAACAATACTTTAGAATTTATATTTATTAATTTATATTATTTTATGTATATACAATTAATCGCCTTACTGTATCGTAAAATTAATTGGATTTTATTCAAAACTACAAACGAAGCACATTTTCAATTTCAAAAATATTATTACGATGTACTGTGTAAGTTTGATTATACCCAAAGTTTGGTAACTTTTTTTTAAATATTAAATAGTGTATACACTTACATAAATTTAAATTAAGTTTATTTTAAAAATATAAATTAATATTATTTGAATGAATGAGATATATCCTTTTGATTATTTAAGTTTTTCTTAATTGTTAATAGAGGAAAAATATTTATAAACATTATTTAATTTACTATCAATATAAATGGATATATACCTTATATCTTGAGTATTATAAATTTTTTTTTTTAAAGGTGCTAAAGTCTCAAGAATTAATAAAAATGTGTGCTAAATAAAATTTTACATTAAAAATTTTATATTTATATATCCATAAAGTTTATTTTGGAACTTTTTTAAGCCATTTTAATTCATGGTATAACCATGTAATTGTACTCAAAAAGATCAGACTACCAGATTGATGAAAAATTGCAAAATGGGTGGGCACCAAATTACAGAGTGTAAGGATACCTAAAGCTACTTGTAGATAAGCAGTACTTAAAACTGATAAAATAGCAATAGAAACTCGTTTTGGTAGTTTATACTTTCTTGAAATTACACCCATATATGTAACAACAAATAATGTTATTAAAGCCTGTAATACAAAAGTGATATATTAAAAATGAATACATTATAAATTTTTAGGAATGTTTTATACATACTAATATTCGATGATCAAATTGAACTGTTGTAGGATTTTCTGTAAAATTTTTTAAAATTGGTGACAAAATCAAAATATCATCAGGAATCCATTTATCAGACATTTTTGGAAAAGTATTATATATTAATCCAGCATCCAATCCAGCAACAAATGCACCAGAAATTGCTGTCAAAAAGACTAAACCTTTGATTGAAATAGCTAATGATTTAAATTGTTTCAATATTTTAAATTTTTTATCTATTAATTTTGATTGAAAGAAATCAATGTTAATATTTTGATTATGAAAAAGATGATCTAAAGCATTATATAAAAATGCACTATAAAGAATAATGGCTAGTCCCAAATGAGCAGCTAATCTATATTGTGATACACGTGGTACCTCTGAAGAATTGCTAAATTCATTTTCTAATCCTGATTTAACCATGTACCAGCCAAGCAATCCTTGGCATCCAATTAATGTACTCAATATTAATATTTTCTTTTTCATACCTGGTTTTAACAGACCTTTCATCCAAAAATAACTAGCTGGAACAATAAAAACAATTCCTATTAATCGTCCCCACATTCTGTGTACATACTCCATGAACCAGATTTGCTTAAATTCATCAAGTGTTATATCTTTATTAATCCTGAATAAATTGGAAATATTGTATCAATCAATCAGTTTTATTAAATTTTACAAATTTTTATTTATCAATTATAAATAAATTTTTTTGAATATACTTACAATTTATATTCGGGATATTTTTTATACTTTTCAAATTCATCTAACCACGAAAGTTCATTAAATGGCATCCTTTCACCAAATAATTTCCAAGTTACCATAGATAAACCAGATTCTGTTAATCTAGTTAGGCCACCTACATAAAAATTATAATTTGTCTTAACATAATATACATATCCTTGGATATAATTAACATTTATACATGACATAATTTATTCATAATAATGTATTAATAAATTGAAAATAATTTTACAACAATTTTAAATTTCATAACTTTTTTACATAAATATACTAATTATTAAAGTCAATCATCATAGAAATATATTATAATCCTTTATTTTATGTAAAATTGACTTAATGATCAATATAAAACAAATGTAAATCAATGTTTAAAAATGTTTTACGTGTTTATTTCTTTGAAGAATATATTCTAAGAAAATATACTAACTTAATTATACCTAATGTTACAGCAACAAAAACCATTCCACTACATGTTAATAACCAATAGCCAACAAGTTTTCTGGATAAAAAATTTCTTGATTCATGATTTGAAATTATCTTATCATTAAGTATCAATGAATATTTCATCTGCAATATTAAAAGAAATTACCAACAGTTTACATAAATTCTTATAATGAAAAAAAATTTAAAGATACTTTTGTATTTAAATTTAGATTTTTGAAGTGAACTTTTTTTAAATCAGTATTTGGTAATTTTAATGGAAATTTAGCCGACACATTTAGATGACGAAATAAACATATTTTATTTATAAAATTCATTTCTTATATATAATGATGAAGTAATTGCTAAAGAAATTTCTTTTAAAATTAAATTCATAAATATTTAAAAAATGTATAATTAGAAAATGATTAATTATTTTATATAAATATTTATAACATGATTTATGTAACAAAAAAAGTTAATTAATTTGATTTTAAAATTAAATTTTTTAAGTATCTGTTATTCAATATTCTGAGAGGAGTAATTAAAAGTTCAAGTCAGGTATTAATCACAATGATTTACCAACCACAGAATAGAGAATTGGAGAAACTCAAGTTCCATGTTAAGCATTGACAACAAACATGGCGGTTGAAATATCTTTTTTTTATCTAGTGTAACAGCAGAGATTATAAAAGAGATTGTTGATGACCAATGGGGCGTTTGTTCCAAATTTGAAAAGCTGTACCAACGGATTCAACTGTAAATGGGAGAGCGGCGACATACGTAGCAGACGGACCACAGACAGGTTTTGACATGAAAGAAAGTGCCTGCCCGAATATAATTTGAAAATTTTTTGATTTTCTAATAATAACATATATTTTTAGTTGAAGTGTTTATATTCAATTGACAAACTAATTTTTCTTTCCTATTTTTCGAATTAGTAACAATTTCGACAAATTAAGCAAAATAAAATCGCCCCCTTTGTCCCTTTTCATGTGTGGGTACTGGTAACTCGGTACATAAGTTTACATTATTGTATTTCAAAAGCTTGTAATCGACAACAGATTTCAAGTTTTTAGTTCTTAAAAAATTTCTTCATAGAAGAAGCTTAAAAATTCATTTATTCGGGTGCAATGGATATAAATAAATTTCTAAGTAAATATTAATATAAATAAATATATAATTAATTAGTGTTTATTATAAAGTTAGTGTGAGTGAATTTACATATCATTTTTATTTTATCAAATCAAAATAGGGAGTGATGTGGATGAGTTTCAATGAGGTCTTTCATAAATCAATATTTTTGACACAAATTTTATTGGTAAGTAATTAAGTTTAATAGTAAATGTTTTTGTAAAAATAATATTATCTAAAATTTCTCATGTATATACAAATAAATAAGAAATATTGTAAAATATGCTTAAACTTTTAAAATATTTGATATTAATATTCAATTTAATTAAATAATATATAAATATATTAAATAAACTAGTACTCGAACAAACAATATGCATAAACTTTAAAAATATTTGACATTTAAATTATATTTTAATCAAAAGTAATAGAAATAATAGTTTTAACTATTTTTAAAACAAAAATTATACGTGATAATTTATAATATTTTTTATTTAAATTTTATTTTAATCAAAAGTAAAGAGTGGTATTTTCATGGTTGAAGAAATATGCTTTTTCTCTCTCGCACTTATAACTTCTCTGCCGATCTTTCAAGAGTTTGTGGCCGGAGTTAAATTTTCTTACAAGTGCTTTAAATTCTATTGGAAATAGCGCTTCTGTACATCTGCAAAGCAGGAGGGAACACATTCGTACTTCGTACATGTAGTGGTAACGTTTTTTTCTAATAGATTTTAATGTACTTATAAAAATTTTAGTTAGAGCCATGGACACTTCAGAGGTCGCTAGTGTTTCTATATGTGCGAGAGAGAAAGAAGATATTTATGCCGCCATGTTTGTCACCAAAGTTTAACATGGACATTAGCATTCTCTTAGTGTTTTTTCTGTGCTATTGATATTCCCTTCCTTTTTTTTATCCTACAATGAAAACTACGCATCGCTATCACAGAACAGTAAATAAGAGAATGTTAAGTTCAATTCTTTACACAAGAAACAAACATGGTGGTTAAAAAATCTTTTCTCTCTCTCGCACTTCCGAAGCGATTTTAGCGCTCCCAGTGGACACACGGGAAAATCAAATTGAATTCGGTTTTGGTGAAAAACTAAAAGTCGCTATTATCAATTACAGGACTATTAGTATGATTATATATGTATATAATATTAAAATTCATATTTATTATTTGTATTTGTATTGTATTGTTAAATAAAAAAAAATTAAAATATCAAAAGTATATATTACTAAAATAAATTAACTTTAAATAAATACATTTTTTAGTGCATATTTATTTCATAAATTCATTATTTATATATTTGTGAGTGTATAAACATTACAATATAAAAAAAATCCAAAAAATTTAACTTTAATTGAATAAAAAGACTTTATTTAATCTTTACCATGAAATTATGAAAATAAAATGATGTTAAATTAGATAGATGTTATTAACAACGATTTGTAATTATATAACAAAGTTTTAATCATTTTAGATAATATATTTCTTAATTATATTCCTGATGAAATATAAAGATTCTTCGCTTTAACATTGATTTAGGCTTTAATTAGTTCGTATGGGAATTCAGAGGATTGCGTGGAAACAGGCAGATTATTTTAATGAAATAAATAAAGAAATTGAGCCACATACAAGGTTTATTGGCTCCGCTTATACATAGGTATAAAAAATCCCTCATGCGGGAGGGGAAAAAGCCGCGCTAATACTTATCACTATTTGCGCTGGGCGGAGGTGACGCTCGCTGCTGCCGCCTTGGGCTGGCGTCCTCCGCAGAGACCGCGATGGAAGAGTCGCGTGTGAAAGTCTCTCTCGGCTGCATCCTCCTCATGGTTGATCGGCTCACAGAGAATCACCTGGTGATTCAGTCGCTGCGCGAGGGTACTCCTCCAGGCGTGTGTTGGAGAAAACTTTGCGCCCTTGCGCAAATACCCTCTGTATGCTTACGCACACTCACACACAACACACACGCCTACTCACACGATAAATTCGCCGTTGGGTGATTAGCAGATCACCTTTACCGAGCGCAATGCAGGAGGAATCACAATACTAGCGTGATGCTATATAAACGCACAGTGCCAATTCAAAAAAGGACGGAAGCGCGCAATGAGAAGCCTCGATCGAGAATGAAAGTTCTCGGCAAACGGAAAACGCATTTTCTTCCGCAGAAACCGGACCGCAACAAAATTTTGGGCCGCCCGCCGTATTGAGCTTCGCGCGGTCACTTTCGTATTTTCGAGAAAGTGCGTTGAACAAACTTTAATACGTATTATTTAATTTTCTATTGATAAAATCATAATTTTATAATTACATTCAAATATTTATTATTATTTTATTAATTTTATTATAATGATATATATGTAGCTTGATAAAATATTATGCACTAAATTTGATATATATTTTCTGATATCACTCCTGACATACACTAATAATGTTAATAACAATAAATTTGTTCGTATTAAAATATTATTATTTTACTGAACGCGACTTCTGAAGTTGTTTTAATCTTTGTAGATTTTAGATTTATCATTCATAAAGTTATAAATGTATAAATTAAACAGATTTTTATATTAATTAATATTTTCTATTTTAAATATTGTGTAAATGAAAGAAAGGAAGAGAGAACGGCTACCGTAGAAATGACGGACAGAGTAAGTAAGAGCAAGAGAGAGAAAACATAAAGCAAGAAAGACATCGTCTAGTACAACACAGATACACCGAATACATCATATTGTATGACATAGAGAGAGAGAGAGAGAGAGGATAGACAGAGTAAAAGAATTGATTGAACGAAGCCATAACTGAATAAGAAGCGTGAAAAAAACTCAAAATTTAAAAATGTGAGATAGAGAGAAACAGATGACAGGTACACTTGTTTCATAGTACATCAAAACATCAGCATATTCTACTGGAGCCAGAAATCAAAGCTTCGCAATATGACTATTTTCTTATATTTTTGTTTTTCGTCGCACATAATGTTGTAACATCTATATTAAAAAGGAATATTGTCATATCTTTTTAAATAAATTTGAATATCTTTACGGGTTTGATTTCGTTTGCTTGTACAATTTTCCCTATGAATGGTCCGACCGACGAATAGCATTAACTCCCGATTTTTCTTAAACATGTGATGCCAAGGAATTACAATTTGTTATAATTGATTTTTTCAAAAAAAATCAAGAGTTAATTCTATCCGTTGGTCGGACAATTCATAGGAAACAAACGAAAACAATCCCGTAAAGACTTTCAAATTCATTAAAAATGATTTGGTATTGTTGCTTTTGAATATAGATGTTGCAACATTGTATGCGACGAAAAATCAAAATATTAGAAATAACAAAACTAAAATTCTCTGTTTTGTCACTCGCATAGCATATGCCGATGTTTTGTTTTGATTTTCAATAATCAAATGGACTAATGTAACTTTCACTTTTCCTTCTCTTTCTATTTCATTCATATTAAAACTAATACAAATTATAATTAAATTTGTGATGAAACGGCTCCGTTCGCCCTTCACGGGTGAAGGGAGAGTCGAGTGCTCTTCGAAAATGTAAGATAAGAGTTATGTCGGGATAAAGCGGCAGCCGGTCTACCCAGGATTTGGATCGGTGGCAAGTGGGAGTAGTCAAAGAAAACAAGATTTTAAATAATTAAATTTTAAGTCAGCACAGAGCGGGAATTCGATTTATTGAATTCTCTATAACAAACAAATAAAATAATTATATAAATTTTATTATTTCTCCGAATATTTAGATCGAAAACGAAATCTACGATCGCGGACATATAATATTTAAATTTTATCAATAAACTTTCGACGGTACCGTCTAATATTGTCTTAGATTATTTATCGACAATATTTAGCTCGTCGAAAGCCTATTCGATTGCGACCGTTACGTAGGTCGCCAAGAATAACAAAATATGTTGAAAGTAAATATGCACGGCGATGAAATCTCGAGTAATTATACGAAATAATTACTTCACAACATTTTTTACGTAGAAATTGAGATTTCGATCGAACACTTTAACGCAGCTATAATTTGTATATGTAATTTAGGTACGTTAAATATTCTAATTTATAAAATTTACAATTTAAACGATTTCACCTTTTCGGAAGACAATTAATCGCGACGCAAGAAACGAAGAGAGATAAAAAAAACACGTATCGGTATTTATGTAAACATTCTCTGAATGCGCGCTCCGCGCTAACAAACTATGCGGTTGAAACGAAAGAGAAAAAAAAATAAAACGATATTTGAAGAAAGCTTCTGAGAGCTAAGGTACGGACTTTTGGGGCTTCTAGTAATTGCACCCGCTGCAATTACCAGAAGTTGCAGACGGCTTTGACGCTGAAGGGAAGAAATGGAAATCGCGAGCGATTTTCAATTTTTTTTTAAAGATTGAAATAGCACGTAATAGAGACTATTTCAGAAGTTTGTGCTAGCACGTAATGGTGACTAGCGGGAGTGGATAAATTTAAGATTTTACCACTGAATAGTGAACAATAGGTAAGGCGGAAGGGAAGGTGTAGATCTGGCGAGTGCTCTCGTTTAGCATATCCCCTCGGTCCGACGGTGCGAGATTGGCGCACGAGAAAATTATGAAGCTGATTGGATGATGACGGCTGCGGGGTTCCATGCATGTGCTGGTACACCCGCAAACCGGGGTCCCGCCGAGGGGGGTCATCGCGGTCCGCGCTTAGCAACGAGCGTGTCTTGTTGCAAATTTATATTATAATTCAAAAATTGTAAATTTTTTAATAAATTGTATAAACAGTTATAATAATTACATAATTTTATAATTAATAAAATTATTTGAAATAAAACGTATAAATAATTAGTACTTCATTGCGTTTTATATTATTAAATTCTATATTAATTAAATAAAAAAATAAGTTTAAACTTATTAGCAATGTACTTTAAAATACTTTAAATCACAAAATTTAACTTTTTTTTAATCGAAAGCGGTTCATACGCCAATGCGAAAGCCGTACTTTGTCGCATGTTTTTTTTGATATTTCAGATTCATAGATGAATTTTGTATATATTATTGTTTAGATGAGTAAAGGGATATATCTGTTACTTAAAAAATAAGTTTGATGCTATTTGAAATAAAATGTAAATATAAACGTAAGATAACGCGAAAAAACATTTAAATAATTGTAGATAGTATGTATTGGCCTTTTCCGTCTGAGAACAAGTGAGCAGTTTTTTATGCCGCGAAAGTAAGCTTTTTGCGAAGGCTGAAATAGGGTAAAGAATATAATGTTTAATATGTATGATTGTACTTTGTTAAAAATAAATGTAATCGGCAATTTACCGACTAGTCGACGGCGAAATAGTAAAAAGTAATATATAAAAAAAATTTCATTTTTATACAAGAAAGAAATAAATATATTATCTTGCAATTAAAATTTGTTATTTATTTAAATTCATTTAATATTAATACATTGAATTAATTTTATTTTCTATAGATTTTTTATTGCATGTAATAATCATTAATACATTACTCGCTGAAAGTTATAAATGCTATTAGAATCAAAGATTATAATTATTTGTAACAAATATCATTGAGATTAATGATTTTAATTTTTATTATAATAATACACTTAATAATATTTACAGTTTTACTTTAAATAATGTACAATTTTATTCAATGAAATTATTATTACAAATAAGACCTTTTTATTATTAAATAAATTGAATAATTAAATTTTAATATTTTTATTATTAATATAAGCTTTTTAGCTTTTCTTTAAATGTATTCTTGAGATAAATGATTTTATTAAAATTGATAATTAAATATCAAGATTTATATTTTTATTATTCATTTTATATAATAAAATAAATGTTATTGTATTCATTTTATTTTATAAATTATTTATTTTAATATTTTAAATGTACATATGATTTATTTTAATAATTTCCTTGCACACATATAATATAAGTTATGTAAATAATAATGGGGATTATATGACACAAATTTGAACGAAAATATAAAATTTATATATAAGTCCATGTTATGTAAGCAGGTGCATTTATACATATAAATATGTTCAAAAACTTAAAGTAAAAAATGTATAATTATATGAAGGTGGTAGATAATTTTTTTAAATTATACAAGATAAAATTTTAGTACATAAAATAAAGAAATATTTTTAAAATAAACAAAAATAAAGAGTTGTATTATATTCTTGAATTCAAATATAGAGGCTAACTTCATTGCATTTCACATTTAACGCAGTAGGGAGAGTGCTTAACTTCACCCTGTACTCCCCTTAACTGCTCTTCGAACAAGAAATGTACTTTATTAAAGTTTCGTTAGGTTATTAGGAACAAACGTTTAACAGGGTCATCATCAATCTCTCAAATAATCTCTGGTAACAGGACGTAATACCCTGGAACAAATCAAACAAAGATTAGAACCGGAGTCCTAAGATTTGTTCCAAAATAAATTGAAGCTTGTTCGTGGCGCGAGGTTCAAATGTAGGGAAGAAGGAAGTAGGGACTTATTAAGATAAGGTAAAATTCTCAGTATTAAATTTAAATAAAAGTGGTTTTATTCAGACCGTAGTATACACCACGAAGGATAGCGTTACTCAGGGTAGGCTTCTGTTCGCGTGCATCAGATGCCGCGTCTCTCCTTCGTACATTTTATTATTTTATTGCTCTGCACATTTTATAGATGCGCAAGGCTACATTATTTACATAATTGTATAATTATAACTAAATTAACGAGATATTGATGACCATTACATTTGTTTGTTTTTTCTTTTAATGTTTTCTTATTACCTATTTTTAAATATATTTTAATACATTTATATTTATATTTTTGTGTATCATCATATGGTAACGTGACCTGTTTTTACGGTTTTAACCTAAGGCTATCATTTACATGCATGTCGCATATGCTGATTTACCCTGAAGCTTATTTCAAACGTGACTTGACCGCTACACTAGTATCAAAGATGAATTGGGAGATTTCGTGGTAGTATAGGGAAGCGTTTCCATAAGATTCAGTGGCAAGAAGGTGCTGCCTCCTACGGATGCCTTTTGATATGTTCATTGAAAGCATGGGAGGGATAAGAAAAGGCATAGCGGGGTTCTTTGTAAGACCATAGATGAAAATTAATTACGAATTTTGGAACAAAAATGAAAGACGATCGACCGAGCAGAAGCAGCTTTTTCAATACAAATACATACACAACGTTTTGTACATGTATTTACGAACACAATAAATGCTTATAGCTGTGCTAGATTTACTACGACCAAATTCTAACATTATAATTCATTTGTATACTATTGAAAATAATTGTAAATTTATTTAAGTAAAAACAAATAATAATCGTTATTGTATCAATTATTAAATTAAAATTTGTTTATTTATACCGCTTTTATTCTTTATACATCCAATTTTATTAAAAAATAATACAATTGTCTTTAACACTTATTTTTTTTAAAACTAAAATTTATTTATTTAAATTTCCGAGTAATTTTTTAAAAAACTTTATTAAAACTTATATTTTATTATTTTTCAAATAATAAATTAAATTTAAAAAATTGTTATTTGATAAATTGTTTTTTGCAATATACATACACATGTATTCATGTGTATAAGCATCCACTTATGCCGTTTATAATATATATTCATTTAATAACAATTTTTTGTAGTACTTTATTTACAATTAATATTCGAACCATATTTTAATGATATGTCTATCTTTCTCACTCTTACAAGCTCTCGTTTTCTTTCTTACTCTAAAGCTGTCAAGCTATGTTGTGTCTATCTCTCTCATTCTCATGTCTTCTCATACTCGTGCGTGTGCCCTCTCTGTCTTCCTCAATCTCAATATATAGCATATCTATCTCTCTCGCTCTCATTCCCGAATTCACTCATTCATTCTTGTACGATTTCTTTCTCTTTTTCTATGTCTTATTCTGGCGTTTGCAGAAGCTATCTCTCTTTCTCACATATTTACGCATTGAGTTTTTCTCCCTCATTTTTAAAAGCTCTCACTAGTTTTAACCCATTCTTGTAGCTTCATACTCTCTCTCTTTCATGCTCAGAATACGTACGGCGGTATACTTTAAATTTTTTACTTCATACACAATTATATATGTCTAGAAATACTATTTTAAAAATGCAATTGGTAAGTTAACAAATATTTTTATATCTAGCATATTTTAAAAATACTTTTAGCCATTTTTCAACAACTGAAGCATTTGAATTTTAAAATACAAATTTCAAGTACAAATTCAAATAATCAGTGAATTTATAAGTATATGAGAACCACAAACCCATATTGTTTGATATTGTTTAAAAAGCAACGCTGTACATGATTTCTGCATCTTTTTATTTCTTACATCAAAATTTAAAAATATTAATAAAATCTAAAAAACGACTTAGACATTTTCAGATTTGATATACTTGTATTTTTAAGTGCGATTTCAAAAAGTGCGATATGTGAATCCTGCGCGATTATTTTAATAATAAATTATATCAGACATGGATTCTGCCACATTTGTAATCTGTGTTTTAAATCATAAAAAATGTAAGTAAAAGAGAAAAGAGAGAGCAAAATGAAACGAACAGCAAGGAAGGAGTGAAGCTATGGGTTCACGGATATGATAGGAAAGAATGTAGCTTGATTAAAATACAAGAATATCAATCAATTTTGGGTTCCAGCGAGAAAAAATAACGATTACGTTTATTATATTGATAACATACTCACAAGCCGCAAACGGGCGTAAAAATCCCTTGGAGGGGAAAAAAGCCAACAATAAAAAATCCGGTATGCACCCTGGTTCGTTCATGCAGATGCGGGCGGGTTGGAGGTTGACAGTGGCCGCTTCTGTAGACGGCAGACGCGTCGATCGGGCGGTCGCGTATAGCGAAACAGGTCCAAGGTGGCGTATTTGCGTCCAGATTCACAAATCCACACAAAACAACAAAACTCCTTGTGGCCCGCGCGCACTTGAAATTTTCGATAAAAATACAGTTGTACAAGATGTTTATAATCGCTTCAGAAATCGTTGGCGCAGTCGGCGTAAGAGTGAGTGACCAGGCGACACTTAGGCGACAACTCCGCCCGCGCGCTGGGGGTCCATGTACCAATTCAGTCAAGGTACTTCATAAAAGTGCATAGTCAGTCGGGATTGCCCGGTGAACATCTGTTCCGTATTTTCTTTAAAAACAATACAACTCGGGAAAGCCGAGGCAAGTTCGAGTTGTAAACCCGAACAATCTGTATATCAATATCATGACTCTTTTAACTATATAATATTTTATATATTTAGATTTCATCTACATCAATATTAATTTGGTATTATCCTTACTAAATATTTGACCACTAATAAATAATCATCAAGTGTATGTTTTGAAATAAATATTGTTATACATTTTTTTGCATAAATACTTATGTTTCCCTTTAAATTTTTTTCAATTAGTATATGTAATTTGTGTATGTTTTTATGTATATGTAGCGTTATGTTTTTGTTTTTAAGATCGCGGCTACTCTAATGGCATGTAAGACGACCAATACTATCTTACGGTGGATATTTTGATTTGTTATTGTTTTCTATGAATTTAAATTTTACATTATGAAGAGTAGTGATGATTAATTCCGAGGAGCTTTAAATTATGTATACACATAAACGTTTAGTTCATAGTTCTCCGTGATTTAAAGAACAACAAACCCGTAATTTTCAATTGTATTTGGATGAGTGGTGAAGGCTTTAAATTTTTAAATTTAAAGTTTTATAAAGTTCGCAAATTCTTAATAATTCATATAATTTGATTGTTTTTCTCATTTTATTATATTTTTTTTTAAGCATTTTTAAAATGAATAAGTTTACTGTATATGATAAATGCCACTATTTAAATTGTTTTAAAACAAGAGATAATGTAAAACTATTTAGTTTTCCAGTAAAGTTGAGCGTAAATAAATATGGATAGAAAACTCAGGTAAATAATTTTATTTTTTAAATAAAATAGTATACAGTCAATAGGGGACTATGAGTACACGATAGAGAGAGAGAGAGAGACAAAGTTTGCACGGAAATTAGTGAACTCTAAGATGAGAACGAGAGAGATGGAAACTACATAGCTTGACAGCTTGAAAGTGAAAAAGCGGACACGAGCATGAAAGGATGCGGCCGAGAGTTTGTATAAGCGAGACAGAAGAAGAGAGCTTGTGCACATGTCAGAATAAGACAGAAAGAGAGAGATAGAGTGATATTGTGAATACAGGAGATGAGCGAGCTTGAGAAAAAAAGAGACAGACACGACACATCTAAAAAGATTGAGAGATTTTAGATTAGATTAAATATTATTTTTATTGTACATGATGTTGTACATTATATATAAATAGAAAATTCAATAAATTACAGATAATAATAATAACAATAACAGTGAATATAAATGTAGATAACAAATGTAGTTGGTAAACAAATATATTAAATATAGTAGCTTTATATTAAATTGATTTTTCACACTTAAGGGCAAGTAGGTGTGCATGCAGTTTGGTCTTAAAAGTATGTAGATCATTGATGTCTTTAAGGCTACTGGGTACAAGAGAATTCCAAAGATTCTGGTGTTGATGCAGTAAGATTTTTGTAGTGTCAGTGTCGCGAAAGGAGGAATGTCTGAGGGAGTCACATCTCCCCTCACAGGGCGAGTAGCTACTTTTATATGGAAGAGTGAAAGCAGGTATGCAGGAGTGCTAGTGCTTAAAATCTTCCGCAGTAGGCATACAGCAAAGTATTGCCTATGTCCAGAGGTAGGGAGCCACTGTAATTCGCGTCTGTAAGGAGAGATGCGTTCATCCCTTTTTAAACCTTAAATGTAGCGTATACCAGTGTTAATCAGTCTTTGGAGTTTGAGGTCTAGTTCTTCCATAACGTCACAATATACTAATGAGTAGTAGTCTATGATAGGGAATAAAAGGGTTTGTACGAGATATTTGCGCAGTCTGAAGTTAGTGCTTTTCTTAAAGAAATATAACCTATACATAATTGTGTGTGCTTTATTGCACATCTGAGAGACATGCTCTCTCCAATTGAGTTTGGAATCAAGCACTATTCCTAGGCTACGCAGAGATGTTTCAAAATTAATTTTGACTTTGCCTATCATGAGGTAGTTTCTTGTTTTAGTGTTTAATAAGTTTATATAATAAGGAGAGCCAATTACTATTGCTTTAGTTTTGGATAGATTAAGTGAATGATGATTGTTAGAAGCCCATTGTATAATTTTGTCAGCGTTTTCAGTCATCTTGTCAGCGTGTGTATTAAGCTTGTCGAGGGAACTATGACAATAAATTTGTAAGTCATCAGCATAGATTAGGTGACGCGTCTGCGTAGAAAGGCACATGTTAATATCATTGATGTACAGAGAGAATAGTAGGAGTCCTAGGACAGAGCCTGGAGGTACACCATAGTTGAGGCTAATGTAGGATGATAATGTGCCATCCGTATTAAGTACTGCCTGCTCCTTAGCGGAAAGGTAAGATACTATCCAAGCGATGACAGATTTGGAGAGGCGGAAATATGGGAGTTTATATAAAAGTTTCGCATGGTCCACCATATCGAAAGCCTTTCTGAAATCGAATAGGATTAGTAATGTAACTTTGCTCTGGTCAATGACATATCTAATATCGTCTGTCAATTTAAGGAGGGCGGTCTGAGTAGAATGACCAGTACGAAAACTTGTTTGAAAGGGATCAAGAAACATCCTTGTTTCGAGATAGGTGATAAGTTGCTTGTGTAGTAGCCATTCGAGTGCTTTAGATTGGAAGCAAAGCAGAGAAATGGGACGATAATTTGAGAGGGTAGCTGGTTTACTAACTTCATAGAGTAGGAAAACGAGATTCACGTAAGGAGATATTAAAGATTCTCTGAATAATGGGGCTTATCGCAGGCAGGGCTTTCATTATTACAGACTGTGGGATACTGTCGGTGCCACGAGCTTGAGAGTGGAAATGCAGGACTGATTTTTTTAACATCTTGTAATATAACTTCAGAGAAATAGAACAGTTCTGGGTATTGACGATTTTCAATAGCCAGGAGACTCTCCATCACATTGGGCACCTCAGTATTATTAGAAATACTACAAAAATACTCATTTAACTCGTTAACAGAGAAGAGTGATATGGTGTTAGATGGGGTAAATCAGTCAGGGGTGAGAGATGAGCAAAGTAGTATTTTAGGCTGGCCTCTTCAATTGTATTGTGTGCAAGGTCATTCGCGTGTCTGTACTGTTGGAGATCAGTGCTTAAACGAAAGCGTTTAAAGCGCCTGTACATCCTGTTCCGCTCCTTTAATAATTTTGCAATGATTTCAGTAGTCCATGGTTTCCGCTTGCTTCCAGTAGTGACTACCTTTAGTGGAGCAAACTTTTGAATGGCCTCAGCTAGTAGTAATGATAATGTTGAGATATAGTTTTCCATTTGTAAGGTAAGAAGATGAAAGAAGATCTTTACTGTGGATAAAATTGAATAGATTGGTAGTATCAATGGCATCATAGTCACGATAGGAGAAAGTTTTCTGTTTATGTAGCGGCATCAGTACATCAAGTATGGCAGTAATGAGATCATGACAATTAATGAAGGGTGTACTTGTTTTCCATAAGTCTAATAAAGTATCATTAGAATCGATGAGGCATAAATCCAGCTATGTGTCAGAATTATCACTATGGTGCTCTAAAGGTAACTGAGAGGAGCGAGTGCTCCTTTATGAAAGCATTGAGGAATTTGGCATCCTTACTATTTGATAACAGATCTGTATTGAAATCACCTAATATGAGTTTGGTAGAGTAGTCGTGCAAATAAAGTATTAGATTTTGTATAAAGTTTGTACCGAACATAAAAGGTGAATGAAGTGGACGATAGACGACGGCAAAAAGGATAGATACAACGCAAGGTACAAAGTAATTATAAGATACTTCACAAAACAGATTTTCAGGTGTACCTGGCTTACCAAGTCACACCCCATTAGAGGTATCAATGATAGAGGAGTTCAATGATACGTGAACGTAAAGGGCTAGTCCACCACCATTTCTATTTCTGTGACGTCTGTATAGTTTATAGTCGTTTAGCTGTACAATATCATCCGTCATTTTGGTATCAAGCCATGTCTCGGTTACAGCTATAATGTGAAAGTAAAGACGGGAGTACAAGAAATACCTTACCATCTCAATGTGTCCCATGAGAGAGTTGACATTGAGGTGACAGAATCTCAGGCCCTTGGTTGAGGTTCCCGAGGAGTGTAGGGATGGAGTGTTTGAGATTCTAGTTTTTTGCATTAAAGGATTGACAATAGAGATAATAGAAGCTGTAGGAACATTAGAAGACAACAGTGATTCATGTGTAGGCGATGATGCAATATTTGTAGATTTGTCGGTATCAGCATCATGTTGGAGGAGTTAAGTTGGCTAAAAAATTATGTAGATCCTGCTACGTAGTAATAATCAATGCTTTAGTTCCATGTTTCTCTCTAACAAAGATGTTTCCGTTTCTTACAAAGCAGTAAAAGTTCTTGTTTTAGCAGCACGGCGAGCTGCAATACACAACTCGTGACGCTCCTTTGTGAGAAACTCATTATAGTTAATTAAAACATGGTTAAAAGCGGATGGGGCTCTTGCTTCCTATAGAAGCTTTGCATCTATTGACGATGAGTATTGTTTACCAGTATTGATCTTAGATCTAATATGGAGCGAGCCAAGGCTTTTGATGATAGATTGATTTTGAGGGAAGAAGATCTACTTGCTTGTATTGTACTGTTGTTACTGTTGGTTTTCGTTCTTAGAGGTTATACTGCAACTATATCGCGTTGTAATATAGTGGAGTCTAGAAAGAACAGCATTGTAAAAATGAGAAGCCGAAGCTTGGTCGTATCATCATGATGTAGTCCTGAGATGACTAAGGTATCACCTCCTTGAGATTGCCTCTTCTTGATCTCCTGGATCTCATTTTTCAATGCTGCAATTTCATTACCAGTGGCGGTTGTGAGGGGCAGGTAAGTTTGTACTTTGTAATTTATGTTGCAGTTCCATGATAGATTTTCGTAAGTCAGTGACGTCTCCTTCTATAACGGATAGATGTTCTGGTACGCTATCGACTAAAGTGAGTTTGGTCTCTAATGGAGCCAATCTATTTTCAATAGTTTCAGAACTTTGAACCCAGAGATTTGTTGACACAATCAACGGTTCGAGTTGCTCTTCAATCTTCATCTGTCTTCCATTTATAGTTTCTAATTTTTCTTCTACATTATTCAGAAAGTATCTAAATGCATTGAGGATTGTGTTGATGTAGACAATAATGCTGTGTTAGAACGGAACTCTCTGTTAGATGACGTGGATGATTGTGAGGAAGATTTACAGCTGGATCTTGAGATGGTTATAGCAGGGTCCAATAGTGATGGTGAAATGTTTTCAGTTCTGCCTTTAGTACTCAATTTAGCGTTTTTTTAGGATTTTTAGGATCATTTTGAAAAAAATTATGTATAATTTGACGAATTTTCAATAATTTACCTTCAGTCGGTAAAAGCGATGATATGATCAGCAATATAATCTCAAATATCTAATTTATTGATATACATCTAGATTTGTAGATGTCACTGTACAAATTAATTAAATAGTAAATACCGACTTCCTTATGACAGCCGATTGAATTTGAGGTTAGAAATAATTGGCGAAATATATTTCTAGAATATGTATTATGCAGTAGTGCAGCCGCCAACATCAATACCAGAGGTTGAAGGTTGCAAAGAGAGAAAGCAATCAACTTGTAACAAAACAGCCCGTGGGCACGGAAAGCAGTAACAATCCAAAGGAAAGTATAGCATAAAAACAAACAAACTGGTGGTACTCACCTAGAGAAAGAGAGAGCACGAAAATTAGTGAACTCTAAGGTGAGAACGAGAGAGATAGACACGACATAGCTTGATATCTTGAAAGTGAAAAAGCGGGCACGAACATAAAAGGACGCGGCCGAGAGTTTGAGAGAGACAGAAGGAGAGAGCTTGTGCACATGTCAGAATAAGACAGAAAGAGAGAGAGCGAGAGAGAGAAAGAGAGAAAGAGAGAGTGTGTGATATAATCTAAAGTAAACTACTATGTAATCGAATGACTGAGATAGAAAGGCATTGCTGTATGATATAAATGTTTATATATCATTCTTTTCTATAAAAATAAATTTTTCATTTAGGTAATCAAAAACTTAAAATGTGGACACGAACATCGGTAAGGCGCTGCTAACCTTTGTATCAAGCATTTTAAGAATGATGATTTATTTCAAGGGAAAAACATGCGTTTAGAATTGAATTCAAATCCTATTCATTGGACTTCAACTCAAAATGTATTACAAAAACAGGTATATATAATTATTATATTTTATATAAATTGTATTTGTTGCAATTATCGTATAATTATATATATAATTATATAATTATAGAAATATATAATAATGTATATATAATTATATTAAAATTTAGATAATGTTGCACTTATAATTTTATTTAATTTTATTAATAAAAGGTGGATGAACAAAAGTGTATCAACTTCTTCAACAATATCTACAATGGTAATCCAACAACAACTATCAGTTCAGCAACGTGACGAAGAGAATCGTGATTTGCTACCCGAGATCACAGCTGATGAAAATCAAAAAAACCGAAAAAGTAAGTACAAATTTAGATAAATGCGTTTTAATAAATTGTAAGAAATCTCTAATAGGAGTATTTATCACCTTTACAAAAAAAACCTGTACAAGAAAATGTAAATCATTTCTTTTTCAATTAAAAATGATAAATTTATATATAGAAAATAAAATAAAACAATTAAAATATAAGTTAATTTTAAAGAACAAAAAATTATAGATTGCAAAAACAAGTTTTAAGAAGAAATGATATGTTTAATATAGAAAAATTTATAGATAGTAAGGAACTAACACCGATCGCAAAAACTATGATCAAATTACAATTGCATGACAATCAAAGATATACGAATGATGAAAAATATTTGGCGAAACAAATGTATTTATAATCAGCTTCGTGTTATTTAAAATTACATTCAGCCGGTTTGAATTTACTACATGAAGGATCTGTTCGGGGATGGATTTTAAAATTAGAAGTTTATCCGGGTATAAATAAAATTATTTTTCTAAAATTAAGTGATTTTTTAAATAAATTAAATAATGATGAACGGATATATGGTTTAAAATTCGAACAATTTGAAGAATATAGCAAAAAGCAAGATTTAATCGAAGGTGTTCTTATAGGAGTTATAGGATCGGACTATAAAGCCGTTTGATGGCAAAGCATGCTTTATTATTTATTGTTGATTGTTTACATGCACAAAATCGGTGGAGTCAATTTGTAGCTTTTTATTTTACTCAAAACGGGATTTCGTGTGAGCAATTAATAGAAATTATTCCCAATATTCTTAATGAATTAGGCGAATGCGGTGCTGAAGTGTGGACTATTGGTTGCGATCAACAGATCACCAATCAACAATTATTTAAAACTTATGATGTTACCGCGGTTAAACCTTTTTTTTATTTTAATGGTAAAAAATATTATGCGATTTTTCATTAGCCGCACTTAATTAAAAGATTAGTTTCGAATTTAAGAATACATAAGAATATATATGTAAATAATTCAATTATTGTATCATTTGATGATTTGATTTTGACGTGGGAATATGATAAGTCCCAAACTACAGCGAATTAATTAAACCATATATCCACTATACATTTTTTTCCAAATTCATTTGAAGTTATGAAAGTTAAATATCCATTTCAATTATTAAACCGAAAAATGGCCTGTACAATTAAATTAGCTGCTGAGGATCCAGATGTTTCGTCAAATTCAGATAAATTAAGAGTTTCGACCGATTTTGTCGAAAAAATGGATCGTGCAATTGATGCGTGTAATTCGTATTCTTTGCAAACGGTTCATAAGCAAAAACGTCCATTGTCGAAAAATAACCCTGAGATTCAAGCGACGTTAAAAGAATTTGTTGAGTGGTCCGAAATATGGACAATTAACACCAATTCTAAATGTAAGAAACGACCTTGTTTTCCCGGTGTTAAACAAACTGTAAATGCTATTTTATTGGTATTTAAAGATATTAAATTCATTTACCCCGATTTTGAATTAGTTACAGCTCTTTGCAATCAAGATTCAGTAGAGCATGCTCATTCAAAATTGCGGGCAAGGCATGGCCTTAATCCAAATCCTACTAGCCGGATATATAGATTGGCCTTTAGACATATTTTATCTGCAAATTTGATTTCTTTAAGTAAACATTTTAATAATTTTGTGGAAAATGAAGATAATTCAATAAATAATATTAATATTATTAATAATAAAGTAGTTAATATAACTTTCGAATTAGATACTATAGAATTAAATGAAGCTTTTGAAATAAATAAAGCGGTTCAATTAATGAATTTATTTGATGAAATGGACGAAAATAATATAATTGAGATAGGTGAAAAATACTTATTCGAAAAAATGCGTTAGTATTTTTTGCCGGCTATATAGCAACAAAATGTATTCAAAAATATAAGTGTGACGAATGTCGATTTTCATTATCAAAAAGCGCAAATGATGCTTTAAATATTAATGAATAATATATATCCTTTAGAGAATATTCGCATTCGATTGATGAAATTTCGTTCGTCATATTTAACTTGACCAACACATAAATATGTTGAAATTGTAAATAGTCAACTTGAAGCTTTCTCATTATATCATGAGAGTGTTTGACAAAAAAAAATTTATTAAATATATTACAAAATTAAATCGACGGAATATTAAATAAAAAATATCCACATTGGTTCAATAAAGAAAATAATTTTTACGCACATAGATTATATACTTTATATTTTTTGTTGCTTGTAAAAATTCATGTCACAACACGAGATCATAATAAATAGTAGGAGAGCTTCAAGAAAAACTTAATAGATAAAAGAAAACTAAAAAATATTTTACATATATGATTTTGTTGTTTTCGTACAATATTTTTATAAATATTAAGAATTGTTTTATATTATTATATCTATTGTTATTATATTAAAAATAGTGTAAAATATTTTTGAATTAAAAAATGCTATATATATCACAATAAATTAAAATTGTTAGTTTTATAAGAATAATGATATTTAGATATATTAAAAAATAATATGTATTATAGTTTACTAAATTATTTGTGCTTAGAAATGCAAGTGTAAATAAAACAAAAAAAAGTTTGTCATATTTTAGAGTGATATAAGTTATAATTGTAGATAGAAAAACTCATTATAAAAGAATATTTGTATACGTAGAAATTGTCATATATAAAAGTGCATCTTTACAGTGCTATATAATAATCCATGGAGGAATAAGCAATAAAAGTGGTCAGTTTAGAGAATTCAACAATTATATTAAAAATAGTGTAAAATCTTTTTAATTAAAAAGAATTATATATATCACAATAAATTATAATTTTTAAGTTTATTAGGATAATGTTATTTAAAAATAATGTATATTATAGTTTGCTAAATTATTTATGCTTACAAATGTATGTAAATTATAAAATGTATTGTAATGAATAAATATTTATTACTGAATATATAAAATTTCTTTGTATTATGCACTAACCTAAACACGAAAAATGAAGATATTTAATAATAATTATTTTGAAAATATATATGTTGTTGGAATTAATAAGTTTTATAATAAATAGATTGTGAATCTTACGAAAGAATTGTGTTGGTATTAATTGTAGTATAGAAGTGGTAATTTTTAATATTAATTTTCTTTGTTGACAAACTGTGAACATGAACCGGCTCCATGTTACTTGTATGTCGACGGATGATATAGGAGGCACGGATGTTCATGAATTAGATAGAGATAACGATAGGCGGGAAAATGTATTATATACATATATACAATTAATGCATATATAAGGTAGTGGAAGTGATGAAAAATTCAAATAGTGTGCTACCGTGAGATGTAGTTTTCTTATTTTTTGGGTTTAATTTAATATTGTGATTGGTTAATCAATCACAATAAGGAATTTTAAAGTCGAGAAGGAAGACGAACTATATTAATTAAATAACCAATTATGAATTTTCAGTTTCACGTAAACTCATAAAAGAAAGTTTATAATTGGAAAATAAATAAAATAGTGAGATGGAAACGTGGAATTTTTCTAAAAACGAAAAATTCTGTTATCATTAATATATTATATATTATAGTATAAAGATCCATATTGTTACCTAGTTAATTATTTATATTATTATAAAGATATAAGTTATTAATTATTAAATTGTTATATATATAGAGTGGAGTGATATTATTATTATAATTAAATAAAGTAGTGCTGATATATATATATTTTCTTGATAGCAGAATATGTATATATATATATTATATATATATATTATGAATTTAAAAAAGTACACTTTAAAATACTTCGCGTTCCATACTTAATGAAGAGGAGTTAAAAAACAGTTTTAATCTCCATATAATCTATATTTTTATATAAGCATATAAAAATAAAAAATATTATAATATAAAATTGAATAATCATTATGTTATTATGATAATAAGAATGATCAAAATATTATGATTAAAATTATTTTGTTTATGTATTATATTTAATACAGTGCTCAAAGAATCTTAATGTACTTTTTTTAAAACCCGTATAATGTATATTTAAATGTATAGATTTTTATTTTTACAGGTATATAAAAAGAATATTGTGTTTTCTCTCGGCTCACACAGACGCTAGTAAATTTTTGAAATTCGAGAAAAAAAAGAACATATTGTATTCATTCACCTTAAATTCAAATTCATGTTTCATTTTATAACTAATTATTTTTTTTTAATATTGTTGATGTCCGAATCCACGCAAATGTCAAAAAAGGGGAAAGAGAAAAAAAAACTTTTACACATACATGAAAGCATAGGGTTAATGTGATTCCATGCATCCTTAATTGCGTTTGCTCTACTGTATTGTGCAATTACCTGTCAATTACCTCACCCCTTTCGTAACACGGAGGACCATTGACCTGGGCCCATCAATCTACTCCTGTCATAATTAGGAGAAAATTTGACGTGACAAATACCGATTATTCCGTCATAACACGAAGAATTGATTGTCACAATCTCGATTGCCTACATTGTTTGTCTACTTGTATTGGAAAATTTCTTTTCTCTGTATCAGAAAGAAATAAAATAATTTGAAATCGTTTATTTTAGAGTATATATTTGTTTTGTTTTCTTTTTGCGAAAAAAAACTTAAATAAATTATATTTTTTTGTTGTATAAATAGGTGCCCATAAGAGACGTCGTGCAGCTAAGAAACGCGAATGGATCAAACAACACCGCTCAATATAATATAAAATTAAATAAAGTTGCTTTCAAAAGTTAAATATATTGTTATTTCGCTTTGTTCCTTAAACTAGAATATTAGACGTCACGAGCAGGGTCGTGACATTAAAATATTTATAATTAATTATGCAATCATCACAAAGAAAAGAATTTTAATCACGTGTTAATCGCGTCTTGTCATGAACTGATCGTAGATGAAAATCTCGCCGAGTAACAATGCTATTATAGAAATTCGAAATATTGTTTATAGTTCTTACCTTGATTATTGGTTTCAGGAAATAATAACTCCAACAGAACTTGTCTGCTTATGAAGGGTACTCTGACGCTATGATAGTGTAATACTGTGGCCGTGATCTTAACACCGCGCTCATTTCTACATGGATGAGTCAGATGGAAACAGTACTCTAATGATAACGTCGGCTTAACTTCCTTTATGATAATAAAGATTCCCTCTCAAAGCAGATATATACTCTAATGGACTATTGTGTTGGCAAACATATTATGGTGGGCAGCAATATAAATACCCATCATAACATCTAGAACAGCTCAAATACCAATTCGGGAAACAAGAAATACATGAAATATCTGCTAACCACAAAACTAGAAATATTGAACGTAGGCAACAGACTAATTTTCCAAAACTTCATTAGAAACGAGGTTATTGAACTAACTTTACATCAACGTATGTGACTAGAAGCTGCTCATAATCAAAAGTCTTCGATGATGATTTGATGTTTCACCGAAATTACATCATCTTTACTATTTGCGGTAAAGGGTAAGAAAAGGAAATCATCAGAAATCTAAAAAAAACTAACTAGGAAATATACCAGAAAAACCTAAACTGCGATTTTAATCAGTTTCATTTCTTCATTCAATAGCATGATCAAACACAGAATAGACATTCTTACTATTCTTATTCAAAAATTGCATGGGTTAAATTGCACAACAAATGATAAATCTTGGAAGAGGACAACCCCTTAATGGAATTCCAATCTTGAAATACTTTGAAAAAAGCAAGTAAATTGTATAATAGTTCGTACCGAATAAAAAAACTGAAATAACTTTCATAAAGCAAAAAATGCAGAGAAATAAGACCAAATAGGAAGATAGGAAGGTGCACTGTGAGAAATTATGGTTAGTTTCGAATATGGACTAGCTCTGACTGCTTCCTCAGTTCAATCCAATCAATAACTGATAATCATAAATAATTTATTAAAAAAATCAAAATAGAAGACGGAAAATAGATTGAAACTGCTAAGAAAGTTGTCAGCTCCACTAACTTCTCCGACTTTAGTTATGAAATAAGGAACAATAGTCAACAGTCTGTCTCGCATCTTTTGTATTTAGAACATTCGAAAGACTTATAGATAGATATATTAGATATAAAATTCTCAAAGAACGATATAGGAAACTATTATAATGAGGGAAAGTTAGTTGATACTGCTTTCTATGAAGCAGCAGAATTCATATGAAAAATAATGGAAAATAAAGTTTGCCCACCGGGAGAAAATCTACCTACTATACTTTAGAGATAATTACAGCGTGTTGGCGGATTTGAAGCAGTATGTTCCAGAGCTCGTGGATGCATAAAGTTGAGCGGTGAGCTTATCAGTCAATACTGTCACGTATGTGATATTATTAATAATGTTCGTATCAACAATCGCATACGTGACGAATTCCGAAAAAAAAGGACAATAATACATGCATCGGCAAATAAAAACAGAGTTAGGAAATTGATAATGCTGAAATGAAACTCAGTGGCGAGTAATATAAAACCCGCGAGTAATAAGGACTTCTGAATCACTCATTTTGTGAAAATTCCGGACCAGAGTCAAAAATGAATACGCGTGAATCAATCTAAAGACAATAACAGAGATAGCTGACAGGGCCCTAATCAAGCGTCTGAAAGACATTACGGATCCTGGAAGGAAAATTCGCGGATTTACAATTCTCCATCTAGCGCAAGTAATGAGTAAAATCGAATGAAACGAATGGGTACTTCGATTTTGAATCTTGTACTGATTAACACATCGAGGATATTCTGATTCGGATCTCCATTATAAAGAACCGTGAACAATAAAATCGAAACTGAGATATTTCTGTAATCTGTCGAAAGAACTAGTTACTTTGTACACAATCGTATTTAGAGTCACGGGCTACTCAATCGATTATATTACACTTAAAATTGTACATAAAACTAATTTTTAAGGTAATTCTAATTATGTGTAATTATTAAAATCAAAATAGTTCATTGGAATAGATATTAAATAAATATATTTTTAAAATATTAAATTATTAAATTTATATTAAACCACTTGTATATATATATATATATATATATATGTGTAATTATTTAAATGTAAAATAAATAATATATTGGAGAAGTATATTTTAATAATATACTTATTGTTAAAAATTTTTTAATAGATAATCTTATACAATTTAAAAATATACCTATATTTTTATGAGATATATTCAAATATGTATTTTAAATTAGTATTACAAATAATCAAAAATTGATGTAATTACTAAGATATATTTCTAATTATGAGGATTAAATAATTTATTTAAATATACAATAAAAATATTATATTTTATGCTTATATTTAATAAAATATATATTTATGTCTCTGTATTATTAAAAGCGAAAATTATTCTGAATATATATTAATAAAAAGTAATATCTAAAAATTACCATTATATTAAATATTTATAATTAATTAAGTAAGATTAAAATTAAGTCAATAGAATAAATAGTATTAATTAATATATTTAAATTAAATATTGTTTATACCGAGGATTATAGACAGTCGAAGTTTCAAAACAATTCAATTTAAAATGGGTAAAAGTAAGGTGTGTTATTATTTGGTATTATTATTGTACTGAGAGAACGACTTTTGTTAAATTTGATTCGCATGATATTACGGTCTTGATGTAATACAGGAGAGGAGCCGATTTCAGTGTCACCAACAACTGCTGAGTGATTAACTAAATTTATATTGATTACGCATTTTTATGTAAAAAATACCGGTAATTTGTACAGTTTTTACAAGGCAGTGTCGACCTCCATTGTAAATGTACACTGTGACTGAGTAAAAAACATTTTTATACTGGCGATTATTTTTCATTTTTTTATTAATGTATAATTGGTAAACGCAAAAACAAATATATATAATACTAATTTATAACAATATATATTTTTTAAACAAATACTAACTACACTTACAAACAAAATATAAAAATATAACTAAAAACTGAAATACATTTACTAAAACTTTTAATCAAATTATAATTACGTTAGTTAACAAAAATTTTATATATAAATATTGAATTATGTGAAAATTGTTATACATAACCTATTCACTTTTAAAACTATTTTTTTATTCTCATACAATCATCTGCAAAAACCTTTATTAAAATATTCACAAATCAGTTCACAAAATCGACACTTAATATGTATACATTTATATAAAAACTGATCTCATAGTCACTGTTTTATGATCTGTGAAATAATGATTAAAATAAGTATAAAACATAATAGGAATTCAGTAATTATAATAAATTAAAAATATTTTGCACATGCATATGTACTATAACTTGATGAACTTTTTTATTTCATATTATATTTATTAATAATTAATAATATCAATATGTTAAAATAATATTTGAAGAAAAGATAATTTGTTATGTGAATGCATAATTGTCTTATACTTAAAAGTTAAAAATGTACTTTAATATGTTATACACTAGAACAAATACAGTATTTTTATTAAAATATATTTACTATTTATTAACATACCTATCAAAATGGTTTTTTGTACTTCATCCATAAATCTCATCATTTACATTTATTTGTTGATGATTATAAGTTTAAATACAATTCACTTTTAAATTTTAATATATACTCACTTTATAATAAACACTCATTAACTTAATGTATCCAACAAATTAAAAATATATACATATTTACAACAGAAAATTTAAATGAATGTCTCAGATTTTTCTTGAGAATTTTTTAAACTCCTACAAGCTTAATATCTGATTTTTAGCTAAAAGTATTTAAAAACTAATAATGGAAACATATATATCTGGTTACCGCTACCGGCTCACGCAAAGGGACATATGAGGATATCTTATTTTATTATATTTACTTAATTTGTATTAATATAAAAAAAAATTAGCCTAATAGAATAATATGAAATATAGTTATATGTAATTATTATAAAATTGTGACGGTGGGTTTAATAGCCAGGAGAAGACTCAGCGGAGTCAGGGTGTGGATCGGGGCTTGGTGAAGTGACGGGTAATGAATTCGAACAAAAGGTTTTATGTTTTAAAAGAAATTCACATTTAATAAAAAAAAAGATGCTAAGATAAAGATGTTTACAAAAATATGATTGAATTTGTACATTGATTAAGTTAAATTAACAAAAGTTAAGTATCTTACTACACAAATCTTAAAACTACGGTGAGTTGAAATAATTATATTAATGTTTCCGAGTTTTAGCGGTGCCGCGGCGGATCCGATAAAGTTACAATCCAAATTCCCTATTTGGCGGTCTCACGGTGATTTCAACGATAATTTTGGTGATTTTACATAAAGTTTAAACAATTTAATACATTTCATTAATAATTTGTCGGTTCCGCTGTAAATTTAAATGTTACGCGGTGATTCTATATAATTTTGTTATAATATAAAGTTTCTGCGGTGATTTTATATAATAATTTTGGTATGAAAAGTTTCCGCGATGATTTTAATTTATTATTAATAATTTTATAATTTTTAATAATTTTTCCGATGAATATTTTAATTTACATGGCGAAGTCGGAGTCCGCCATTATTCTGCTAGGTTTCGGTGGCGCAGCGGTCGCGGTGAGCGGTTAGTATGGCTGGCGGTCGCCAGGGGGCGATGCGGTCGCCGGGACTTTCTCGGGCTGGGCCTCAGTCGGCCGACGGAACTCCGCGCGGACGGTCGAAATTTTTCGCCTCACTGTAGCCAGGACATATGTCCGCTTGAGGACGTGGTTTCGTCGTTCCAGCGTCGGTGCTCGTCAGTACGACGGCGGCAGTCGTCCGAGTCGGACCTCTTCAAACGGCGTTCAACGGATATCGACGGTGGCGAGCCCCCAGTGATCCTGGGGATACCCGATTTCGTCGACCACGATCATCCGCGGCGACGAGTCTCCAGTGAGCCTGGGGTACCTCGTAGACACAGACGACGCCGATGCCGTCTCCCAGTAATCCTGGGAGTCCGACGGGAAGTCGTCGCCGATTCACTTCAGCTGGGCAATCGCGACGTGGGAGCCGGCTTTGGGGGCGAGCAAGCTCGCTGATCCCACACGGTGGCCTCCCGGTAGTCTTCCTCGGTTGAAACCCTCCAGTGATCCTGGAGGTGGCTTCGAAGGTCGAAACGTCAGTCGACTACGTTCCTGTGTACTATGCGAGTGGATTTATGCATCTCGACAGAGCGGCGGCCTCCGTCGAGCGCTGAGCGCGGGTGGTGGTGGGGTGCTCGAATAGTATGTAGTGTATCCCAGTGGCTGCGCGGGTGGGAGCTGGTGGGCGCTTGCCTGGGTGGAGATGTGGTGATGGTGGGGCTGTGGTGTCGGGGTTGAACTCTGGAGCATTTTCGGAGCGCCGCGGCACAGTTTTAGTGAGGAAAACAGGCATTTTCCTCACAAAATTAAAAAAATTATGTCTCAAAATTGTGATATTTGTTTATAGAAAAAATTAAAAAAATGTCAATAATATCACTGATAACTCAAATACATGCAACGTATCTCTCATAAAAAAATTTTCAGAAATTCAATCACTTTTTAATGGAAATAAAAGAACAAATGCTACGAGAGATTAATTCAAAGAAACTCTAGACGTAGCCACTTTATAGTATAACACCCGAAACTTCAACTTCCGTCGAAGTCTGATAATTGATAAAATTTTATAGACAACAATAGCATAGATTATTATTAAAATAAAGGACATCCTCCTATCCCAAGTCAGCATGAAGGGAGTTATGGTGGAAGTAAAATTAAAAGATTATAAAAGCTATGCAAAAGAGGGAAGATCAGCTTTTGGTCTTTTGAAAATTCAGCTGAAATAATTGGTAGAATTACCAATACAAATTACTCGTAAAATTTGTATTGGTATCAAATCTTATTTCTTCAACACATACATTAATTCAAAACAATAACCGGGATCTCCATACCCGCAAACTTTGAAGGCATGATAGCACATTGTTTACGGAAATTCTACACCCAAATTGACCTTTCAGACATTAAAGAACTCTGAAGGTTATTTTATCAAAAAACATGTTTTTTGCTCAAGTAATTTGTAATTATTATAATCGTTATTTTTTAGTTAGCGTTCGACTTTAAAAAATTGTAATTTTATTAATTATTCTTGCTTCCCTCAGTTAGACAATAATTAAAGCTTTCATTTTATATTGATTGAAAAATATTATAATTTATAAATAATTACTAAATAAAAGCATTTTTTTATTATACAAATAATTTGTTTTTAATCCTGAGACATAACAAAAAATTCTCATTGTTCGGTACTAGTGTAATTCTACGAGGAAATTCAGATAAGTCCCTCGTAGTTCTGACCTGACCTTCGGCAAATGAGCCGATTGTAAATCACGCCGTCGACTATTTCATCGGTTATTAAGCTCGGTAATTTAAGCTAAAGGGACGGTTGGACTAGGATTTCCGTGTTGCATTTTCCGACGCGGCGACACTGAGTTTTCGAACTTGTATCCGGCAACATCGTTTTAAAATATAAGATTTTGCTTAGCGTACGTTTTGGGCGAGATTTATGATTGAATTTTGTGCGTATTGTGTCTTCAAATTTTCATAAATTTGTTGAGAAAGCGGCTCATGTTGCGTACGCGAGAATTGAATGAATTCACGGGTTCGCGTGTGTACGAACGAGTAAGAGCCTGCACAAAATAATCCGGTTCCTCGCAGCGGCGGAGAGTGTGAGACGTCGGCGACGCACGGAGGTGTCGCATAGGACGTCTCCAGCATATATTTCTATCTTCGGCGAATTCACCTGCAGCGGTGTGGAATCGCCGCCTCTCCTGCTCATTCAAGGAGTTGTTTCAGTATGCGGTGCGGCTTACGCGGAGGCTGCGAATGTGCGAGGAACTCTCGGACGGCTTTTCCTTCCACTGAGGTTTTTTTTAACCGAGATAACCATTCAAATAATAAATTGTATGTGATTTACTGGGGATTCAAAAAAAGCTTCGTTCACTTCATTTACATCTCATCCTTTTCCCATTTGATTTAATTAACCTTTTTTTTTTAATTGTCTTTTAAATGTTATATCCAGAATACTCATTACAACGCGGGGTATTTTTTTATGATACAAATCTTCTAAGCACGTCTGCCGTATTTGTTGACAGTTTTCTAATTTAAAGTTGACTCCCTCCCTCTTAGAACTATGGCATCATTCTACTGTAAAAATAAGATTATTTTATTGTCAGCCGTATTTTTTTTTTTTTTTTTGTATAAAAGTTTAATATTGTACAGACGATATTTTTGTATTCATTTCTCATAATATGATTTACTGTATTGCAGCAGGATGAAGCTTTAAACTGGCGAAGGGGGGATAATACAGACTTGCATGGCATGTAAGTATCATAAACTAAAGTGTAAATCATAAAATTGTGTGTATTAAAAGTGATTATATGAAGTAATTTGTAAATATTTTAATAAACGTTTTTACAGATGATTCTATGATAACAGATTAAATAGGTGTAATAGTGATTATGCTACGTAGAAAAATTTTAACATAATTCAATATTTATATTTATATATAAAAATTTGGTTAAATAAATATAATTATCATTTTAATATAAGTTAAAATATGTTTCAGATTTTAATTAATTTTTTTATATTGTTGTTGTATTATTTTGTATTATTGTTCGTAACTGTAGTTACTATTTGTTTATTTTAAAGATATATTTTTTTGTTATAAATTTGCATTGTATATATATATATATATATATATATTATAAAATAAATTATTTATTCAATAAAAATTTTTATTTTTCGTGATTTTTTTAGTTTCATAACAATTCTGTAATTTACCTTGTATATTTAATCTAATGAAATATTTAGAATTATTGTTTGATATAAAAACTGATAAATTTTATTTATATTTTGTACTTAGAATTGAAGTAGGTTGTATTTATACAAGTTTTTAATTATAATTGCTGTTTTTCTGTAAAAAAATAAAATGTTTTCTAATGATAATTTTATATTGTAACATAGTATTTTATTTAAATGAATTAATATAATCCCAAACTATATTATTTCAATGAATATTAAATTTAATAATTAATCATTCAAAATATTAATATCACTTCACTATTAATTATAAATAATATAATTTCACTTCAATATACAATATTTTTAATTAAATCACTATATTTGAAATTATTTCAACACTACCTAAAATTATAGATAAATAATTCTTCAAGAGAGATCTCACCAACTATAGTCATTCAGGCACAAATCTTAAAAACCCCTTTTTAATCTTATTTATTATTTTAATAATATTCAACACTACTTAATTATATATTTATATACAGAATAGATTTATACATTTAAATGTATTAAATCTTACCTTATTTTTGTAGAAATAGTATGAAAATTATATAATTAGTATAGTGAAATATTTTATTTCAATTGATTAATAAATAATATATATTTTGCAATAATGAATTATTTGCAACGATATAAAAAAAATTCAATAATTAATATTGATCTAAAAATATATACATGTAATAATTATTTTATATCTAATGATATATAAATGACATATATCCAATTATCTGAATACTTATATATATTTTCTTTACTACATTTCAGTTTTAAATTTATAATCAAAATAATTTTTATATGATATTATTAGAAGAGCTATTACAAAAATGATGAGACTTTTTTCTTTATCAAAAAATACCTTCTCGCTTTATTACTTTACTGTATCAACTAATAATTAGATTTATTTACCTTTATTTAAAAAAAGAAAATCCTAATATTGGCCTCAACATTGCTAAAAAGTTCTTTTTTCGTCGCGTATTTCATGCTTTTAAACTTCAATTTGTTATTATAAAAAAAACCAATCATAATACTCAATTCATGCTTAACAGAAAATTATTACTTAGCCGATAATTATATAAACTACATTTATCGGCCATCTCATGGCGACACACCACAATTAATTGATTTTCCACTACTATATCTTCAATTATACATTTATATATATATATATATATATATATATAATACACATTACCGCTATTCTTTACCTCACTCCAATTCTCTGACTTTCAGCACCGTCTCTATCGACAAAACCTCCAGTAATACATTAAATTAACATGGTGCCGACCGACCACATGTTGACAATTTGTCAATAAACCAAAATTAAAATATTATTAAGTTGTTAACAATTAATAAAAATGCAAATCTATCATTTAATTTAATTTTATTATAATTTATTCTAATATCATATTTTTCTTTAATATATATATATATATTAATTAATTTTACATATTTCAGGTTATTCACTACTCATTAGTCAGTACTTATTAGTCATGATAAAAAAAATAAATTTAAATCATGATAATGTATTAAATAAAGTATTTTTATGTTTAATAATATGAATATATTTTTTTTATTTCATATTTTTATTTTGCATAATAAATTTTATATTGTATAGAACGTCAAAAAAATTTTTTTTAATAGTTTACATGCGCTCGCCAGAGGCGTTAGTGAAAATGTATAAGCAGGGGGGTGAAGCCTTAAATGGGAGAAGTGGCGACAAACTTACATGCATACGACTCATATAATATAAGAGCCCTGCACTTATTTTGTTATACAGTACTGTATCCCTCATACATCCCTTTTTATAAGCCGGTCCTGATGACTAGCGCATATGTTCATTCTATTCTTTTCACAGTTCGTAGAACAGTTATGTGGTGAAATTATGTATACAAGGCGTGATTTTTTAAAAGAATCGTGAATGTTTTTAATAAAGATTTTTGCTGACTATTTTATAATAACTAAATAAATAGTTGTCAAAGTGCTTAAGGTACGTATAAATATTTTAACTTAATTAAATATTTAGAAATAAATTTTTTTTTATATAAATATAATTATAATTTGTAATTATAGGTTATATAATATATTTTTTATTTTCAGATGGAAACCAAAACTACTACAAAAAATTTCATATATAATACAAAGGAGGAAACAACAAGTGTAAACAATCTATAATGTATTTTGTAATTAAAAGATTAAAATATATTTTACAATTATCTTTACATATAAAAATGTATACATTTTATTTATATTTTGTTTTTATACTTTATTTTAAAAAAATACATCCTGTAATGTGTTTAATATATATATTAAATTATAATTGAAAAATCATAATTTTTTTTAATAAAACAATAATTATAATTAAAAACTTGTACGCATAAAATGACAACTATTTAAATCATAATATTATTTATACTATTATATATATATATTATATATATATATATTTATTATATATATATATTTGACAACTATTTAAATCATACATATATATATATCTAATAGTATAAATAATATTATGATTTAAATAGTTGTCAATTTTATGCGTACAAGTTTTTAATTACAATTAATGTTTTATTAAAAAAAATTATGATTTTTTAATTATAATTTAATATATATTAAACACATTACAGGATGTGTTTTTTTAAATTTATATTCATAATTTAGCATAAAAATTTTATATTTTTTTTCAATGGATTTTAAAGCATGCCAAAAAAAAATTTTTTTATAGTTCACATGCACTCGCCAGAGGCGCTAGTGGCAATGTGTAAGTGCGAGAGAGAAAGACGACTTTTTTGGCCGCCATGTTTGTCTCCCCTATTTAACATGGGGCTTACACTTCTTTTACTGATGTTCTGTGTGTACAAGGGTGAGAGAAAGTAGACTTTTTGTCCGCCATGTTTGTCTCCTATTTAATATGGGACTTATACTTCTCTTAGTGGTGTTCTGTGCTGTATTCAAAGCTCAAATGAATGATTATTTTTTTTTATAAATGATCAAATATATTGAGAAGAAAAAATAATAAAATATGTGTTTATTTAGTAAAGAACAATATGTCTATTTTGATTCATAAAACATTTTATTATTAAAACAAAAAATTAATATTACCATTTTCATTTTTGTTTCGTTTTCTTTTATAAGTTATATAATTTAAAAATAAATCTTATTAATTATTGTATAATAATGTTAAAAATTAATATTTTAAATGTGAATAAGTTTTTAAGAATACAGTCGTAAATAACAGTTGATCTCGTTTATATATTAAAACATCAGATACATTAATTATTATTTTTAAATATATAAGCATTTTTTATGGTTCATAAAGTAAGCTCTTACAGATATGTCTAAATAAAAAATTATTCCTATAAAATATTTATTTCAATAAACAAATAATACAAAGAAATTGAAAAAATATTAATATTCGAATACTAAGTAAATAATTTTGTACTAACTGGAATATGAGAAGTTTCAGTAACTGTAGAATTAAAACTTTTTAGTAGATGATCATGTGATAATTTTTTATATTCATATAAATCATTGTAATGTGTTTTATTAAATATCCACTGCATTAGTGTAAATAAATATTTCAACTAATATTAATTTTTTATATAAATTATAAAAACATAATTTTAATATTTTTTTTTAATTCGATTATTTTTAAAATAAGGTAATGATTAAATTAATAAATTAAATGTAGGTGTATAAATTAAAACAGTATATATTTCAGCTTAAACGATAATTTCTAAACAACTTATAATATTTTACTCATTAATATTTAGACATTAAATGGATTTAATTTATTTTTTGTGTATTATGTGATAATATAAATTTAATGTTTTAATAGAATATTCAGTTATTGTGTACAAATATTTTTAATTTGGATTTTTATACAATTGATTTTATAATTTTAAACGACATTTGATGAATAATTTTATTTTTGTAGTAATTCATATATTATTATTGAATAATTTATATATTTTATATATTTTAAAATTTATTTATATTTTTATATTTATTTTATTTATTTATATTTTATTATTTATTTTTATATTTTAAAATTTTATGTTATTAGGATTTTATATCTACTATAAAAAATTTTGAATATATCATAGTTGGAAATAATATAGAAATTTATTGATTTTTTAATTATTTAGCAATAATTATTTTGTATTTTTTAAATTTCTTTTTTTCAAATATACATCGCTATTATATTATTACGTATAACTAGATTTTCAAAAAAAAATTGATAACGAATGAATTATTATATTTAGTAATTCTTTAAATATATTGTAAATATAGTATTAAAATAAAAATAATGATTTAAAATTGTTTCAAAATATTAATAATAATAAATTACACAGATTAGTAAATTGATTATAAAAAAAGACACTTTTTTCTTTTCTCTTAATTATATGTCTTTATAACATAATAAGAGAAAATACATTAAAATAATATTATAATAATATATAAAAAATAATAGGTAATTAATTATTAATAATAGAAAAAGAATAGATTTTAATTATATCAATAAATATAATCAATATTCTAGTGATATAATATAATATCTAAATAAATATATAAAATTGTTATAAAATATATATATATATATAATTAAGGTATTGAATTTCATAAATATATTATATATTTAAACAAATTTTGGTTTGAAAAATTTTTTCAAAACTGTGTACAATTGTAAGAAATATTTTTTCATTTCATTTTATTGGTATATTATATTAAAGATTTAATTATGCATGGCAAATTTGCTTCAAATTTTTATAGAAAATATATTCATAAAAATTATAAATAAATATTTTTAAATTAATAAATGTATGAATAATAAACAATAAATATATTTTTAATTCAATAGAATAAAAAGTTTAGGATTCTTTTAATATCTTTAAATAACAATTTTATCATTTATTTTATTAATTATATTCTAAAACATATTTATAAAAGTAAAATTATTCAAAATTTATTTTTTTTTTTTTTGACGTGACAAATTAACAACTTTAAAATCACAATCGTATTTTATTTTTTCAGTAAAAAATAAACTTAGTCTTATAAATAATTTAATTATTTTTCTAAAATAAATATATAAAAATCATAAATGTTGTGTAACTTTTCTGTAAATGTATTATAAAATAAATAAAGTAAAACAAGTAAACTAGAGTAGAGAATATAATAGTTTAATAAAATATCTGTAAAAATGTATAATACAGATTTTATAATTATTGAGTTGATATATTGAGAATTAATATTTGTCTCGTATAAGTGTCAGATAAATTTAAACTTAATTTTATTTTATTATATTTTTATTAACTTTGAAATTTATTGAAAAGAAACATTCGATGCATTTTTTATATGTGTTCCTTTTTAAAGACGAAATGACAAAAGCATGAACTTTTTTTTACTTCAAATTTGCATTAGCTTTCTCTTTTTTAATATAAATTTTTTATTTATATAAATTGTTAATCTGAATTTCATAAAAATCAATCATTAATATGGAAGTTCGATAGTTAACAATGAACGTAAAAAACATTTTATTTAAATTCAGGAGAAAAATGTATATCTTTAATAAAAAAACGCTATTTACACGAACATACACTTATATCAAATTGATAATTTAAGCAATTTTATTATTAATTGATATTAACTTTTAATATGACGTGTAATTGCCATTTGACCCTCTCATTCACGTCCTCGTTTATATAAATTTTTGTTTAAGATTCATAAGCGTAACTAAAAATATTTATACGAACTAATAACTGACGCAAATAAATATCATCGATAGACTTAAAACACAAATTACAAACAAATGGATTTGTTATATTTATTAGTGATTGTATAAGATTGTCAGTGTTAATCTTATCCGAATAGATACTTTTTGTATGGTAAATGTGTATCCATGATTCAAAGATAAAAATTCAATCAATGTCGTTCATTTGCTTCAGTTTATATAAAACGTAGTCGATATGGATATGAGAAATTTATATGTTGATATTCATAATATCGTCGACTATATGTTAGTTTACTAGTGTTGGAAGCTAAAATATTAATTTATAAGATAAATGAAGAAATGTTTTTAAAACAAAATTAAATAAACCTAAACATACATGATATTTAATTATGAGTAGGATAATAGGAGGTATGTAATTGAGCAGTTACTTGTCAGGATTGAAAAGCAAACCATATTATATAAAACTTTAATTATTTATGAGTGAATATTAAAATAATTAAAATAGTATTATTATATTAAAATTAATTTATTCTTTAAAGTTTATTTAATTATTATTATATATGTAAAATATTTATTATTTCATTATTTTTTAAATAAACTTTAATTTAAAAAGGGTCATAAGACTAGGTATATTTTATTTCTTCTAAAAGAAATATACCTTTTATATTATGGTGTGACCTGCTTGAATAAGAATTAATGAAATAAATAAACTTAAAAAATTTTAACAATATTCAATTGTAAAAAGATCGGTACTTTTAGAATAAATGAATAAAAATATTTTTAATGATATAAAAGTAAATTCATAATATTGGTTGTACGATATTACGACAATGTACATTTCTATTATTATTAACATACACAATTGATAAAAATACATAGACATAATATTTATTCATAGAATATAAATTAAAATCAGTTTATAGGATTATTATCGCAATGTTAAAAATTGTGAATGTACTGAATATGATGTTAAAGGCAATTGTTATATTTTGACTCACAATGACATTTTGATGACTTATTAAGACAAACTATACAACAGTATATATAGTTATCTATAAAATCCAACTGTATTAATTTATAATATATATATACATATATTATAAACGCAAACTAATGAAATATGTTAAAATCTAAATTAAACGATATTAAATAAATATTAAATTCTACTTTTTAAATATTTTTAATTATATGTAGTTATTATTCATATTATAATTTTATTTTTGTAATTAAAAATATATTACGTCAAGAAAGAATGGTATATTTAATATTAAATATATAATATTGCGAATAAATTATATTAAAATAAAACGAGAATTAATTGTTGATAAAGCTTAATATAGTTCTTACGCATTATTTCCTGACAAGTTCATTTTCAAAACAAGAAACAAACGTATTTAATTATTAAGTTAGCTTAGGAATAGGGCATGTTTGTTTTAGTTAACATGTATATTTATTAGTTACTTACTTTGAATTTTGTTTTTTTACTTATGCATAGTCTAAAGAAATTATTAATCACATTTTTAATGTAAAACATTTAATATTAATAAAATAAACCTTATTTTATTTTGTTCTCGTCGAATAGATACTTCACACTGTTGTTACGACTAAATTTTTCTTGATATTAAAGAACTTAAATTGTTTCTAAATGAAGGTTAAATAGGTAATTGTTGTTTTCCTTTCTTCCTTCTTTCGTGAATGTGGGTAGTTTATTAGAAATCCAAAAAAATTTGTATTTTTATTCTGATGCGTGATTTTAATTTAACTCATATATAATACATTGGAAAACACAGCCTGTAAGAGAATCTAAGTGCTGAGAGATAGATTCGAGAGCATTTGTAATGTAGCTTTTGATGTCTTATTTGAGTTATATATAAACAGAAGATATTTTTTGGGTTAACTAATCGAAGGAGAACTAGAAGTTTTGATCATCATAGAGGCTTGCAGATGATGATGTATGAGAGTTTGATCTAGCCCTATTTTGAGTAGAGATCGAGTGTTTTCAAAGTTAGAGGTAGGATTTAAGATCTGAGTGGAGATATTTATTTCCTTGATACAGAAAAGGCATGCTTCGCGTTTGATGTTACCCTTGTTAACATTAGTTTTAAGTAGAGCATACTTGGTGTGTATGGTTTTTCCACAAACCTGGTAAGACTATGATTTACATTTAGGTGTAAAAGGATTTAAGTAAAAGGAAAATCAATTATTAGGTAGCCATTCATGATAATTCAATGTAACATAGAGGATTGGTAGTAGAAAGTAAGAGGTTTATAGAGAAAGAATAGATTAGATATATATTATGTAACGATATGAGCAGAACTTCGAGAAACAAAATAAAATAAAGGGACATTTAATATATAAAAATTATGAATTAGAGTATAAATATATTTAGATTATAATAATTTTACACAATACAAATGAAATGTACAGTAAAAGAACAATAATTAAATTTAAAAAAGTATATTCTAAAAATTAAATACTAAACATTAAATTATATTCTAATTAATTAAGAAATAAATTATATAAAAAAATAATTTTAAATCTTTATAAATTAAATAACCTTAAATGTTGACCTGAAAATATGGGAAGGAAAAATCGTTGAAATATGGACTTAATGAATGAGAAGGAATTTCGGGCTTAGGAGACGGACATGAAAGGGATAGTGAATTTTTGATGGCAGACATTAATTATGATCTGGATGCGACATAATAAATCGCAGCTTTACTCAACACGTCATCTTTGAAGTAAGGGTAATCAGGGAGAAGAGTTTTATTTACAACGATCTCTTGATTCCTTTGGACAAATGATTCCCACGTTGATTGCAATAAAAATAACCTAGCTTCGAAATAATCGATATAAAACTCCTTAAGTTTGAGGTTTTCTTGGTGTTTTTAATGAAGTTGCCTACTCGTTTGGCAGTATATATTCGTGAGTCGAACAATTTATTAAGTTTCTTCAGGCTTCTGTCCTCTGACCACGTCAATAAATCAAAACCTTAACAGTAACACTCCAACATGAATATCCAGCTTAATGAACCAAAAAATGTTTATGTATTAGTGATTTATTATTTTTGGATAGCTTCAGCAGTTAAACGAGAATCAAAGCTCAATTTAAAGAAGTTGAAAAACCGAAGAACAGAACTGCTATTATATGTGTAATTAATATCAGAGGTGAAAATATATGTATGCTTCAATAAAAATTAACAAATTAGTACAGAGGGGTAAAGATTATAGAGAGGCTAGTAGTTTTTAATGAAAAATAACGGAAGATCGGTTCGACAAAAAAGCTTGGGTATCGAGTTCGAAATCTAGCGCTCTAATGATGTTCACTTGCCGCTACTTATTATCTCGCGCTAGATAATTCAGCGTAATATGGGTGATCGCCTTCTACTGCATGATTCAAGAGTTACAGATTCGAAACGGAAGTTTGAATTGCACTACAAGTAATAAATAAAACTAGTGATGTAGAATATGAAAGATCTGTTCTGTTTCTAAGAAGAGAGAGAGAATATTATAAATAAAAGATTTTTTTAGTGTTTATTTATATTGAAATCTGAGTAAAATCATGTTTGTGTCTGATTATCCAAATTTTTTGCTATCAGAATAGTCCTTATTTCATTTTGTCATTCTCTAATGATTGAATTTCGGATACAGAACATACATGGCATGTTACAAAAATTTTAAGATTTATTTTTTTTTAACTTGACTATTTATGTCAGCGTTTTCGAAAATGTTGGAAAATGTGTGAGAGTTTAATTAAAATTAAAACTCTTTAACATAGTCTCATCATACTTTAATACAGTTATAGCAGAAAACTTGAGCTTATTTGTGATATTCTATGAACATCTTCAGTACAAATTTTATTCAAACCTTTTACATTTGTAAATCCTGTCACTATCTTAAGTACTGCAAATGATGATAAATTTAGGATATCATCGATTATTTTGATAGTTAAATAGCGGTTTGAAATTCAAATTTTCTGCACATGTTAGGTGTTAGTATCTGTTCAGGTTGTTTTTGAACATTGTAAACGGGGTTCGTTGGTGAATTCCGGCCGTTCTTCGAAGCCTTATATCATTTTTTTTATTATGTGTTCTTTTAACATTTTAAAAGTCTCCATAGTATTTTTCCGAAGCCAGATACTAAATTGTACGTCATAGCTCTATTTACTAGTGCTTTAAATGTAATTTAAAAAACACGCTTTGTATGAAGATACCTTCCTTCTAATAATTGTAACAGAAAAAAGAAGAATAAATAGGGCCGTACTTTTTTTAAAACACCATATATCTTTTTCAATATTTAGAACGATCAAAACTTTAAAAGAGTAAAACAAAATGTTCATACATGTGGCTTAGGTTGGTTTTCAAACGAAATTAAACCTTTTTTTAAGCATTTGCTGGTACATTATGTACCTATTCTCGAAAAGTTGAGAGTAGGTATTACTAGAGAGCTTCTTTTATTTTATTTTTTGTATCGAATTTGCAGTTTTGTTCAAAGTTTTCTACTATAATAAAGGTTAGAGCAC